>JAPMOR010080445.1:1112966-1125004 GCA_026543865.1 Argiope aurantia | reverse complement strand
GCCATGTTATGACATATTCTAGAGAGTGAAAGGATAAACATCCGTGACTTTAACATTTGTAATGGTAAAGTAATGGAAGTAATTTACTGTGGTCTTACTCTGTTTTTGAGATGGAATTCGAGTAAGCTCAAGACCTGATACCATCAAATGCGTGGCTCATGAACATACTGAAATTTTTGAAGACATTCTCTGTCATCTTCACTATGGAAGTTCGGAAAGTTTGCTTTCGAATGGCCGAATTATACTATAGTTTGGATATAACGTCCAAATTTTTTATCTGCTAATTATTGAACAACAAAAAGAAGTCAGCGAATGAGATAAAACAATACAATGTAAATAAATTGTTGCTAGATCTGATGCCAATTTTTGAGCAAGAGACTATTGTGCTTTGAAAATTAATAATGCAAACTGATTTGAGGAGTTTTTTTTAAAATATTTTATTGGCTTATAAATACGAACTTGAATCTGACGAGCTTCAAAATACAGTCAAACCTCGCTTAACCAGCACTTCGCATTGCAAACAAAATAAAATGTAGAAAAAAAAATTACTCGATAACGAGCGATGTTTTGAAGAACGAGTAGTACAAAACACGATAATGTCACATGCTGGATTGAACTGTATTGGATTGAATTGAACAGTTGTTAGAAGACAACCTTATATTTGCATGGAAGAATTTTTGTGGGATAGAGTTATCAAACGCAACTTCGAGGGCTTTAAGCAAATGCCCGTGAAGTCTTAATTAATCGACTGAATTGTGTCTCTGTCTAAGATTATGGGGTTAGAGACGGATAGCAGATGAGCTAGTTGGTCGAAGAATAAGACCAGACCTACCGAAGAACTGACGGAACTACATTTTGTGTCAAATCAAAAAGCTGCGGAGGAGATTTGGTCAAGAAAGAAGTAAAATATGTAACAGAGTAGCAATCTTCCAGTGAAATAATAGAGATGTTGAACGAATGAAAAATTTTTGCATCATATATTGAGAAGCATCATCTTGATAAGGCAGTAACTATGCGCTCTACAAATTCATTTATCGATAATTCTGTGTCTTATTATCGCCAAATTTTGAAATGTAGCCAAAGACAAAAGTCTTTCTTGTTAAAAAAAAAAAGCATGCATTATTATAAATTTGTTTGGATATTTTTTTCGGAATGAAATGCACTATTCTGCTTATTGTGGATATCTATAGAAAAAAATTGTTTCATTCAATGAGTGTTTCACATTATGAGAAAGATTCGGGAGGCAGTTATACTCGTTAAGTGAGGCTCTACTGTACTTCGATATAGAGAATTTTCTTTGGTTTATAAGAAATTCGATATATAGAAATTTCAATAAATTGAAATAAAGCAAGATTTTCATAATTTTTTTCTTCCTAGATACTGTATAGTTAATTTTTGTAGAATTAAAGAAGATTTAAAAGATTAAAATAACAAAGAAATTTATTCAATAAAATGTACAAAACTAACGATTTCAAAATACAGTACACTCCCGAATATCTGGCCTAATGTGGCGGAAGGGTAGGCCGGATAACAAAAAAGCCGGATGGGCCTGTGTTTTATGAACTCATTTCTTTTCCCACCAATAAATACTAGATGACAAAAGTCTTTATACCAAAGCTCACTGCTGCAATACATATTTTCTCATTCCTTATTGAGTGCTAAGCCTTTCATTTACCAAGCCATCCCCTGCCCCAAGCCACGCAGATTGTGAACACTCCCGCAGTCCGATGAATCATACAAGCAGTTACCGGTAACGTATCGAGTTAAAATAAAAGGCTCTGTACTGGTAGTTTATGTATGTTTATATACTGCACTGCACGTTTCAAGAATTTATTAGAGAAAGAGCAAGTTAAAGGCTATAAACTGTTCACATTTTAACATGAATTCTGAATACTTCACTGTGGCATGAAAAATCATTAGGCACACACCCCAAGAACAATTTATGAATCGTGTATGTACTGTGCAGTTATAATCCGGAACAGCGGCAACAATTGAGGTCCATTTCATACTAACGAAACAATGAACAAGAGCAGAACGCTGCTCTTTTCCTGTCGCAACTTATATTTTCCACACGGCACGTAGGAGGGTCGTAGCAGATGCTCACTTCCAGTGCCTAAGCAATGTTGCCAATGCTATGCCTCGCCTTCCCCATTTAATTACGATAGAAAAAAAAATTAGGCCGGATAGTAGTGGAACTAGATACTCGGTACTGTATCGTTGATCTGTAATTACCTCGCTTCTTGTTATAAAAGAGATTCGTAGATTAGAGGCTAAGAATAACATATCACTCACCGGCAATGCTCATTGCTTTTTCGTAAACGACTTATGAGAATTTTTCGTTTGCAATAAGAATCGGTAAAATTAAATATATATGTATATTATATATTTTTTTTTATCGTGAACTAAAAGGTTGAACTTCCACTGTAATATGTATAAATGCGAAAATTTGTTAAATTTAGAAAATTCATTCGATATACAAAAATTTTGTCTATTAAATTTAATTTAAAATCTGCATTTAATATCCCTAAAGTAGAGCAATAAATTAATATTTCCAATAAAGAGGTCTACCATAAAAGAAATTATATGAAATCCTAAGCAGATTTGAATTTAGTTTGTTTACATTTATATTCCAATTGTTTTTTAATGGTTATATTCGAATTTTTGGACAATTATTATACTTTCTCCCCTGATTATTTCCCATACAAGAAACAGATTTGCAAAAATCCTCAAGTTCCAATTTCTAAATTTGCGTTTTATCACAAAAATCTGTGAATAATAACTTTATCAAGAAATCTTAACACCTTTCATTCCTAAATATATAATAAGTATAATGAAAAGACAAGCATAAGCCATTTTTTGGTCACGCTTCCCAGAACAAAACAAGCAACCTCGGAGACGAATACTTTCGTAACATGCTAATGCGTTATCAATAGACGCGAGCCTCGTAAGCGACCTTGTCCCCACCGAGATTTGACCTTGGAAGTTTTCTTTCTGTGAGTAGGGGAGGAAAGAACCAGTTCCGCGATTATCCGCCACTTTAAACGCTGTTATGAAACAGGGCTATAAATAGAAGAATTGCAATTCTGTTCTACTTTAGAAGTAAAATTTCAACATAGAAATATCGTTTTTTTTTAATTTCTTTTCCACTCAAAAAGCATTAAATCAATCGAAAAAATTAGTGTTTATGAATGTCGAAGTACAAAACAAACAATTACAATTAACATCAACATTCATTTTTCAAAAAAAAAAAAAAAATCATTACTAAATGAGGTTTTTAATATACTTGAGACACTGGATATTTTTTTTTATATAATGTTTTTAGAGGGTCATTCCTTTGCGTGAGGTGTGAGTAAAATCATTACTCACAGAATGCAACTGTTGATAAAATCAAAGTATCATCGTCTTTGAACATGCTACTTTAGTAGAGAAGTTGTGTTAATCAAACAATTAATTCTATTCATCAACATTTTTTTTAATGTTTCAATCATGTCAAAGCCTTATTTAGTAATGATTTCTTTCGAAAAAATTAATGTTAATAAATCAACAATGTTTGTACTTTGATTGTATCAACAGTTGCATTCTGTGAGTAATGATTTTTATCTCGCATTTTACGCAAGGAATGAACCTCTGGAAACATTATGTAAAAAAATCCAGTATCTCAAGCATGTTAAAGCCTTATTTAGTGATGATTTTTTTTTTGGAAAAATTAATGTTGATGTTAATTGTAACTGTTTATTAACAATTATTTTATTAACAAAATTTCTCTGCTAAAGTAGCATGTTCGAAGAAGATACTTTGACTTTATCAATGATCTGTTTTATCTTCGCCTGGTTCGATTGTATCAGTTGTTGCATTGTGCGAATAATGATTTTTACTTCACACACACGATTGACTCCCTAAAAACATTATTTAAAAAAGATCCAGCGTCTTTTACGTATAGTAAAGCATTATTTAGTAATGATTTTTTTTTGTTGACTCTTTACAAACTTGATATTTTCTTACACGTTATTATATAAAAACCCGCGTTGATTCAAAATTGAGTTTATGGTTAATTTTAAAACATTATTCACATTGAAGAAAAATCTACACTTAAGAATTTTAGTAATGCCAACTTTTTTTCTTTTAAATTAAGGATGGTGTGAAAAAAAGGTATTTGTGCAATATGTCTTTTTTTAAACTATTAGAAAATTTTTTTTAATTTAAATTAATTTTTAATTAAATTAAAGAAATTCGCAGTTAATCAATAATTTTCTATTATTCGAGAAGTAATTGGATGTTAAATTGTATAAGTTCACCATTCAGGCTTGAAAACTTTCTTTTCGATATAGCATAACACAAATTACAAGTAGTATGCTAGCTAATAAACATTGTCATGAAAAAATACATTGATCACATCACTGTAAATGTAGCGGCGTCTCGATCAGGATCAAGTTGAGAGGTAGATACCATTTAAAGGGTTGTTTTATGCCACGCTTTAAAGGGAAATATCGTGTGGGGGTGATAAAATAATGCCATACCCAGGGAATATTAATTTTTGTTCCCTGATGATAGTGTGAAGTGAAAATTTCAAATACTCTGGGTTCCACTAAGCCACTGCGTGGATATTACAGGACTGTCGTCCTGAGCAATACGAAACCTGGGTCTGCCCATTGCCTGCTGAAGAATAAAAGTAACCTAATTCTACACATGTAGTCTTTACCAATAATGAAGGAGAATGCGTGTATTGCGGTGGCTACCTATACGATAGAGAGCTACCAATTTTAGCACAAATCTACTTTGGAGGATACGATTGTGCATTCCAGGACAATTTTTTTTTAATTTCAATTAATCAAAAATTATATAAAATATTGACTTTTTCCTGAAATGACCGCCGAAAATAATATAACACAAAAATAAATTTTACATTTTTAAAGATTAAATATTACAAATGCTTTTTAATGATACCAATTTCATTGTAGCACCTTATTTTCTGAATTTTGACGATTAAAAATAATAATTTTATATAATTTTCACCAGAAGCTTTCATTGTTACATTGATTATCAAACCTTTTTTTTTAACAAATATGTAATAGCATGATTTTATTATACCTATACGGTAAATATGTAATGGCATGATTTTATACCTATACGGTTATTGTTTTGCTGAAGCTATGTTGCCACAAGAGTCCGTTCCATTCGGAAAGTTTATTTACTTAATAAACAGGATAGTGTAACATTATTTAATTAACAAGCCTTTTTATGGATCACAATTTGATGCTTAGAAATATTTTATTCAATGAGAATCAATGTTATGAATAAAAGATTTAATTGAAACTAAACACAATCAATATTCCAGGCGAACCAACTGGTCGGCGAAATCGACTGTACCACTCGCCTCTGGGATATTGCTTCCCTACTATAATATATTCAGAGGAATTGCTACGCAGAACTTGTTTAGATCTGTTAGTTTAACATCTATTTTGAAGTTGCACGAAGTATATTTCAGAACTGACCTAATAATTTTGAGCTTTGATCGGATTATGTGAATTAAATTTGAATCGCCACCGATCATGGTCCCTAGAACCCAAAACCAACACGAAGTTCAAAATTTATATACTAGTATAACGCTTTGCTCATGTCATCTTGTGAACAGGATAATTAGAGTAATTTTGTTTGGATTTCAATTGTCTTGGAATTCGTTGTTAGAAATATAAAAATCTCGGACGAGTTCGTAAATGGACCATCTAGTTCAAAGGAGGTGGAAGATGTGGGAATTTTCATTTCGCTATAACCTTTTTAATACTGAAGATAGAAAAAAAAAATCCAGTTAGCCAGATTAGCGCCTCATTAAGACGAACAACTTTTATATTTAAGGTTTTTCTATAACTGCAATATATTAGAAGTTACGGGCTGAAAAGTGATTTTCACGTCAAAATTTCGACTGTTTCTAACATCAGCAATTTATGTTGTCAAATAGTAACTCATATGTAAAGGAATCCATCTTTGCCTTCCAGCTTGCCGATAGGAAATTTTTTTAATAGGTATCATTTAAATAAAAGTTTCCGAAATGGCCAAGTTGTCGCATTTCATTCAGAATCGAGATAAATTCTACTTTGAGATAATCTCGGATAACCAGGAATTTGTCATCATTTTAGTAAAAAACACCCCTCAAAATCACTGTTTCATATTCGCTAAAAGTTCTTTCTTATTTTCTATAAAAAAATAAATGTTTCTAATTATTTGATTTCATAAGCAATACAACCGAAATACCCACAAATTCGGTGATCAAGTTCGGAATCAAAAGGCAGATCTATTGCAATATTGATCTGTAAAAGTATATAGTAACTAATAGAAAGCCTTGGTACTTCAAGTGTATACTAAAAGCAGAGAATTGAAGGACTCAATGGATGACGGTGTAATAAAACACCGGGGCATAAACCCTAAGAAAATAAACTTTCAGAAGATGATTTCTGAAAGCTTCTGACATTCAAATTTGATCTTAGAATTCATTAAGTAGATATTCTAACGAAAAATACTTGGTGCTGATGATGATACCAATGCAAGAAGTGGAAGAACACAGCTCTCGTCTGACATCGTATGTATAAACTACGCAAGATGTAGCTCAGGCTTTCACTTTTTTCGGGGCCCCAAAAAATTGTCAGATTGAGCACTTCCCCGTGTACAAGCCCCATATCCCAAATAGCTAAAGACCTCATCAAATCTGATGCCTCTGATATCTATTTGGAGCAAATTCTTCTTCTAGCCAATGAACAGAAAATCAGATTAAAATACCTAAAAAACCGATTTTCTCTCGTCGTTTTTTTTTTTTGGAGAAAATAATACGAATCACATATTAATTACATATGAATATTTTTTAATCTTACCCACATATAAAAATATCCGAAATGCACATAGTTTAACGTTATTCGGACCAATCTGCTTTATTAGAGCATTCATTTTACATTTTATCTGTCATTGCTTATACGTTTGAACTTGCACTCAGTTTTACCATGGCGAAATCGGGTGCGAGATGGGGCTTTATGACACTGTCAACATAAAAGCAAACAGAAGAAGGCTCTAATTGTTGGTTATAAAAAAAAGTTTTTTGGAGGCAAGATCGCATTTTTTCAGAAAAGACATCTACATAGATAAACTTTAAAAAACAAAGCCTTACCTAAATATAAAATTTGATCTAAATCATTAAAGCCGTTTCCAAAATACACGATATTGCTCGTTTAAAAATATAAGATTTTCACGCTACATTTGTTTAAAAGTACTTTAGAAATTCTTTTAGGAGGACATAAAAAAAAAAAGAATCTACTGCATGTTTAAAGTATAAAAAAACATGTTTAACATTAAAACGCAACAACCGAATCTGTCTAAATCATTGCATTTTTTAAATATATAAAATAATATTAACTCTAATATTACATCATGTTATTGGAAAACGGGCATGTTTATAAATGAGGAATGAAAGCTTTATTTAGAAATATGTGAATTATGAATCTTAGTTTGGTTTAGTTTAGTGTAGTGTAGTGTAGTCATATTAACGCCCTGTTTTAAAGCAAAACTAGGACTATTTTGGGACGGACCTCGTAATTTTGAACCTCGGTCGCATTATGAATCTTAATCACTTAACTGTTCCGACATTCAGAAAATGCGTACCTAAATTGTGTCAAAAAATTTAGCGATGAAGAGTATATTCATCAAACACGGAGACGGAATATTATAATATGGAATTATGTTGTAATAAAATGTTTTAATTATTTACTTAAACTAACATTTTTTCGCATATGAACGAAAAGAAACAAATTTATTATTTTGATTTGCTGTTAGAGAATGGTATTTAGCAAAGCATGATACAACGCATAATAATTATTTATTTGCTGCTTTGATTTCGACTTGGCCTCAAAATGTTTTAAACATCTTGAAATTTAAAATATATATGTTTTAAATGTTTGAGTTTTTATTAAAATTCTTATTCAAACTGCAAATTGTCACTACTTATTACACCTGACGAATAAATTCGTCATCACGCAAAATGTTCTACTTTTTCCATGACGAATATACTCGTCAAAAGCAGTTAACTGGTTAAAGAAAATATGAATTATTCACAAACGGGTCATTACACAGTGTATGTAAAAAATGTAATCCATTGTTAGGGTTTTAATTTGTAAGAATATATCAATGTTTTTGTGACACACAAAATAGCAAAGATAAAACAACGAAAAAAAAAATTTTTTAAATAAAGAGAAATATTTCGCATTCAAAATTCACATTTAAGCCGGAAGCCATTTTTATCTGGATAAAGGAAATTCACCTACAACTATCTAGTTAATTTTTAATAAAAAGAATTAGAATTTCGGAGAAAACGCGCTCAACAAAAGTGGAAACAACATTCGTCTTTCCGTGACCTTGAAGTTTGTCACGCAAAAGAATCCATTGTTTGTTTCACACAAATGGCACACAATTTCGTGAGTGAAGAGTAAAGGGATTAGAAGTTTTGATATTGTTTTTTAGAGGAACATATTCAGATAATTGCAAATTTAACAAAATTAGATGTACTTTCGAAATTTAATACAGCATTTTTATAAAATTAACATGTTATTTTTATAATTACAGATTCCACTTTCATTGTTTCTGAATTTTGATAAGTAGCCATTGGAATTTAATAAACAGAACATTGAAAAGGTATTTAACTGTACAATATATCTCTTTTATACTGTTTTCTAATAATAATTATTTTTACATTGTTAACCCTCTGACTACGCAATATTTTAAAATCACTATTTAGATACAATGTTTGCAAATAAGTTCAAATATTTTTTTTTTTAAAAAGTGAACTAATACTATATGTTACACGATGATATGATAATAAAAATCTGTAATCGTAAAAGTAAACATTCTAAACTGAGAAAAACGCGCGACGCAATAAGAAAAAATGGACTGATTAACAATCCGCGGAAATTGCGAGACAAGCAGCTGGAGGATTAATTACTCTAATATATGCGGTATAACTGTATTAAATTTTATCAAATTTCATGAAAATTTTATATAAATATTTCGTAGTAAATAAAATATTCCAGATTATTCAGAACTGGAGATTTAAAAAGAAATTTAAAAAAAAACTCGAAATATTTTAAATATACATCTCTCGTGTTGTTTTGAACAAAAATATTTATTATTTACCATGGGATTATTAGCTAGTTAAACATGGCTTAAAAATTTATTGAAAATGTATACTTCTAATTAGATAAAATATAATTTTAAATAATATGAGCTTAAATATCTTAACTTTCCTGCAATTATTTCATTCTAATATTGTGTTTCTAAACAATTCACATGTTCAAGATATAGAAGATAAATCAGAAAATAGGTTCTAACGTACTAGCATACTACGCTACAAATAAATTCAATATTGTCTATTTCAGATTGAAAGTAGTGCATATTAATCAGAAAACTGAATATAATGCATTCATATACGCTATATGTATTCGAAAATGAAAATATTGCATATTAATCAGAAAATAGAATATGATAATGCATTCAATATCATACGCTGTTTATAATTTAGTGTTATCTACTCGAAAATGAAAGTATTGCATATTAATCTGAAAACAGAATATGATAGCACATTCATAACAAACGCTACATAAAATTCAGTGTTATTTCAGAAACAAAATATTGCATATTAATAAAAAAAGAATATGATAATGCATTCATATCATACGTTACATATAATTCAGTGTTATCTACTCGAAAAAAAATGAAAATATTGCATATTAATCAGAAAGTAGAATACGATAAAATGCACTCATACTACTCTACAAAGAAATTCGATATTATCTATTTCAGAATGAAACATAATCGAACCAATAATACACAAAATCGGCGAATACATTCTAAACTTATTATAAATGGAGCCAAACATATAAAATGCTAACGTTTGCTCAAATTACAATATACACAAATTGTATTTCTATTTAGTTAAGAATGGAAGCATTGAATTCATGTATTTACAACTAAATTTAATTTAATCTATATCTAAATTTCATTAATAAGTTAGGACATTACAGAAATTTCAATATTATCTACTACAGAAACACAACTAAATCGATAATTTACGAGATCATATATTCTCAAAATATAACATATGTTTCAGATATTATTAAACACCAATAGATGGCCTTATTACGCTACACATAAACTTAAAATGGTCTGTTTCAGAACAAAATGCAATTAAATTAAAAACTTACAATCTATTCTGAAGGAATCTTAAGCAGATACCAAAAGTTAAGTAAGTCCCAAGCGACTGCGTTCAGTAAACATTCGTTTCAATCCAAGTCGCGCGCCGGAGCCACGTGTTTGTTCAACAGGTGTACGCAATAAGAAAGAATCCTTCTCTCTAGAAACCTGAAATACTAGTCACTTTAAACGCGATACTCCGGCCGGATTAGCTGTATTGATATTCTTCGAAATTCAAAGAGTATTTGTTGTTTATGGCTGATTGGCTGAATTTCGTGGTCAATATTACCAATTCTGATGTGGTTGGTCATTATGCATGATAAGTCAAAATTATTATGATAATGGAGTAGTCATGAAAAATGTATTACGTGTCGTGTGCGATAGCGGTTTAATTATTATTATTTTAAGTGATATAAATCTTATATATCGTTTGATGGATTTTACTTTTTAGAGATAGTTAAGATCTGTTAACTTAAAATTTTAAAATATTTGGCTATTTTTTTAAATTATATTTTAATCATGATCGTTCTTATACTTCAGTTTTTCTTTTGAATAACATATTTTATTTTAATTTTTCTACTTAAATGAATTTAAGTTTTATTTCTTTTGTCTTATTTTAGCTTGTTCAGTTAATTTTTAGTTTTGCTGATTTGTTTTTTAATAAAATTTCTCAACAGTTTTCGGTGATTTTGCTATGCTATAGGATATTTTTATAAGATCTTTTATTATTTTTATGTTTTCTTGTATGGTTTATGTTTTCGGAACTGAAAAGTACCATGCATGTTCTGTGCTTTCGTACATGATACATGTGGTGCATGTTTTTTGCTTTCGAACATGATTCGACATGTATGTTCTGTATTTAAAATATGTTCTATTGTTGAAAATTATATAATTTTTAATTTAAAATACTTTTATAAATTATGTATTTTAATTTTAATTAATTAAGAATTAATTTTAATTAAGAATTAATTATTAAATTTATATAATTAAATCTTTATTTATAATTGCATTCATTTATTTATAAGCAATTTATATATTTTAAATATTTTTATATTTAAAAGTATTTGTAAGAATTACTGGTTCACTCTCAATTCTTGGGGTATTTTTTTTTCTTATTCTTTTATACGTACATTCAGGAAATTACAAATGGATATAAAGACATAATAAGGCAGAAAATACTCGTTCTGATCGACTTGGGAGGAAAACTGACAAAAACCGTGGAATTAGTAACTTATCGATGACCGTTATCATCAAAATATGAAATACGCAATATACTTTTATCAACTGCATAGTTCAGTAAATTCGTTTACACAATCATTTCGATAAGGCAGGCATTCTTCATGATAAAAGCAGCAACTATATTTAGTTTTTCGTATGATAAATAAAATTGTTCCGTTTTATTCTTAACGAACAAGAAAAAAATGATCTGTAATTTTTAAATTTGCGCTAAACTTCCGTGAATTCAATCCCCTCCCCCAATGGTTGATTTGTTTTTGTTGAGTTGTTGAATTTAAATACTTTCGCGCGAAACTTCCACTCCTTCAATGCCTACCTTTTCTGCCCCAATTAATTTAGTGTTTTGTTTGTTTGTTGAAATTAAAACGCTTGCTGCCGTGATTGATGCCTGTGATTCGGATCACTATCTAATAAGATGCTTACTTATTTGCTCTCTTTTAATTGTAGTAGAGAAAAAAGTCTCATTGGATAGTATGTATGAATCACAGGCGATTCACGTACTGGGCAGCGTGCTACAACAAGGAAATATAAACTAAACATAGGTTTGTTCCACTCGCATCAATTTCTACATTGACTGA
>JAPMOR010080445.1:1099116-1110935 GCA_026543865.1 Argiope aurantia | reverse complement strand
ATATATAATGAACATTCTATTTCTATGATATGAGAGTTCAGATGTCGTCCTCGTCATCTGGCTGAAGTTCACAATTACGAGTTTCGTCCTAAATTAGTGCTAATGTTGCTTCCAAATGGGCAATTTAACTAAGATTATTACATATTAAGAAAATTAATAATATCTGAAGGAATAATGATTCTGAAATACTGCCGGGCAATAAAGTAGGTGCGTATATTCTATGATAAAAATAAGAGCAAAACACTTCCTAAGTTAATATTTTAAATTTACGATTTGTTAATCTTTTATTAATAAATAAGGAAAATAAAAATATCAAGCAGATTGTAAGTGTATAAAAATTTTAAATTAAAAAAAAATCACTTCTAAAACAAAAATAGGAAAACATTAAATCATCAAAGGATAATTCTTTTAGTAAATAGAGATTTAATTCTTTAATTCACAGTCATGATATATTTTAATTTTTAATGAAGACTAAAGAATGCATTGTTGAACGAGTGTCATTCGTTCAGCTTAATTTATTTATGCTGTTGCTATGAACCATGGCTTGAGTTTTTCTAACTTCAGATTTTTTTATTAAACTTCTTTTTGTATGTTTTAGTACTCTAATAAAATAATGAAACCCAGACAGAGGAAATTCTTCAAACCTAGACAAAATGATAAGACTGAAACTACTTTTTGTTTGTCCTCCTCTATCCAAATTTAAGCATCGTTCGGGTATTTCGAAAAACTTTTATTTTATTTTTTTATCGACTCACAAAAAGCAAATATGATCTCGGGGAATTTCATCTGCATTCTTAGACAAATTAAGGTGTTGGAAAAATCGTCCTGTAGCTAAGATAAAAAAGCTCAACACTAGGGAAAAGAATTCAAAGTTAAATCCATTTAAGGTTTCTTGATTATTTACTTCTAATTAAAAAAAACGAAAAATGCGTGACATTTACTTTGAAATACTTCACTGATTCTTGTCGTGTTTCTCAATCCGGGACAAAGACAAAAAATTCTTGTAAATTTTGGACTTTATTATATTTACTTTATTTAATTATATATGACTGTCTCGTATTAATATTTCGTTTAATTTATTTTATCTTTTTTCTAATTTTTAGACTAGTCTTTTTAATTTCGAAGGTACAGATAAAAGAGACCCTAGAAACGATTAAGTATTTGTTGTTAATAAACAATATCACATTAGACGATGTCAAAATTTCATAGTACATTTAAATAATGGAATCGTGGAAAAGATATTAAAAAATTGGTCCATATAAAAGTTACTGAAATTATCTAGATTATAATCTCTTGTAATGCACAGTTCTATAAACAATTTGAGGGGCTATGTTGGCCTAGTGACAGTATCAATCTCGAATTCAGGGTCACGGTATGTAACGGCTGTATAATGTAATTTATCCTTTCCAAACCCGAAGAATATTTTGTAATAAAATTGTTATTGCAATACTGCATTATTCTTTATTAATTCATCCTATATTTTAACGCCTATTTTTAATAAATCATAACATTATTTGTTTCATGTTTGCACAGGTGTAATTTCGGAATCGATTTTACAGATTTAAACTACAGATTTGACTACAGATTTGAAAATTTGTATACTTGTGAAATGTAGATGTAAAAGAATTGCTTTAATTTAATTAATTTTTTGGAATTTAATTATCAGTTGATTGATTATTTTAATTAAATTTTGCAACTAAAAATTTGCTGTTAATGGTCCGCCTGGTGAAAAATTTACATATTAACATTCCGTTATATTTATAGCAGTGAATTATAACTAAATGGCTAGAAAGTAGAAAATATTCAAAATAAATTTTTCTGATTCTTACTACAATCATTGAACTATTTTTGTTATTTTATTTATTTAAGTAAGCATACTACAGATATTATTTCATTACACAGTGAATGTGTCAAAAATACCTAAGTTTAGTTTAATTATATTAACGTCCCGTTTTAAAGTAACACTAGGGCTATTTTGGGACGGACCGAGTCATTTTGAACCGCTATCAGATTATGAGGACGTCACCTGAGTTGGCACCCCTCTTCAAACTTTCACACCGCAGCAGCGGGAGAACGTTTGGTCCGACATATTTAACATGCACCAAACCCGCTTACACGACGGTACTTCCTTGGAATCGAATCTCGAAGCCGAGGACTTACCACCAGGCCACCATGGTCCCTCTAAAATTACCCAAACAACACAAGGCACAAAGCAAATTAAAACACGAATAAAAAAAGGAACAGCAAAGAATACATATTTGCGCATATGCAAATAAAGTGCAAAAATGTATATAAATAAAAATGCAATCACCTAGAAAGGATCAAATAATAAAACTCGGACAAGCACAATACTAACAGAGAAGCATGAGTACACGTAAACATCTCAATATGTGTTGTTAAAAATGAAATATTGTCGTATGATTCATCATGGCACCATATGATAATTTATATGCTCATATGAATAGTCATATGATTCATCATGGCTGAGTCATATGATTAATAACTTGATATTAATCATATGACTCTTAGCGTTTTTGAAGCGATTTGTTCTCTACTTTTCACACTATTATTACTCATATGATGCCATGATGAATCGCATGACTATTCATACGACCATATTAATTATCATATGACATATATGACCATATCATTATTCATATGACCATGTGAGTTATTAATCATATGAAGAATATCGAGTTACATAATATAGTTAAGTCAATTAAAAAAATTAATCTCACGTAGATAAAAGTAGAAAACAAATCGTTTTAAAAACGCTAAGAGTCATACGATTAATATCAAGTTCCCCAGAAATAAATTTATTTAAAAATTATATTTGTTAATAATTATTAAAATATGAAACTACAAATATCACAAGCTATTTTCCTAAGAATTTCAATCCATAAGCCGTAAAAACAACATGAATTAGAAGTCTGAAATAAGAGATATTTGATATAAATATTGATAAATCTAATTTCGAATTATTCTGACTATAAAATATCTGGCAAGATATTGCTTTCTGATTTTCAAAACATACCGAAACCAGTTGGAAAAAAATAGCTCATTCGCAGTCAAATCATGTTCTGTTAAACATGATCCAATTCCAAAAATAAATTTCTAGAATATCGCAGAGCTACGAAAGACAATTAAACGAAAGGGATATTTATTTTGAATTAATTATCTTTTATTTTTATTTTGGATCAGGTCCAAGGACAGATTATAATCTTCTTCGCCGATATTCTAAACATTAAATGAATTCCAAGGTCAGCGTGTTTGAATGTAGTATACCTGTTCTAATCTAGTACTTTGTTCGGTCATTTAAGTGCTTTAAGTCGATTTCTGAAAATAATTTCCCACTTTTTTTTAAAAAAAAATACTTGGATTGAAAAACAATACAGCTGGAGTTTCCTACGTTCAACTTTTCCATATGTTAAAAAAAATGAGACGTATTTGGAGTTTCGAAATACAGTAAAGACAGTTGAGAGCCTTCTTTTTTACTAACTTCGTCAAAAATATGATATACATCTACACAATGCTGGTGACAAGATCATAGGCTAAATTTTATTTATTTAGCAGCTTGTATTTATTATGTTTGTTAATTCGTAAATATACAGGTGAGCAGATGATCAATTGTTTTTACTTTCTCTTATATGAAATATAGAGAAAGTATTGTAATCGTCAAAAAAAATTGAAACTCGATATTTTGACGAATCTCCTCGGTTTCGACCTCCGAAGTACGAAAACCACATTTTTGGAAAATATCTGTCTGATTGTGATAAAGATAACTCAAAAACGCTTTGAACTGGACTGATGAAATTTGGTATATAGGCTTAAAATCAAATGTATACTTTCCTATCGAATTACAATCAAATTCCGTACAGAGAAAGTTTGTCTGTCCAGGCTATTTTGAATATAAGCTAACTGTATTACTATGAAACGAAGAGAACTAAATAGATAAAATTTGGTACTTAGATTTAACACCTATAATGTAGACATCTGTCAAATTTTGATCGAAAACCCACCTCGGTTTGACTGTCTGTCTGTCTATACTTTCAGATCTTTGCAAACGCGATAACTCAAAAACGCAATGACTTAAATATATCAAATTTGGTAAAAGGATTTTGTGATTACAAGTGCAGTTTTGCGTCAAATCTTTGTTTGTATTGTTTGGGAAGAACCTATCTAAAGCCCAAACTCTATTTTCGGGTACTTTTAGTTGTACGTCGGTATTAATCGTCAAGGAACTTGCCAAGGATCCTTGGCGATAGATATACGATAGATTCGAATATATACGCTATAGATAAACAAAACAGTAAAAATGTTTAACAGAAATTTAACAGTAAAAATGTCGAGCAAAATTCATTCAGAGGAAGTCCGTCTGTCCAGTTGTTTGAATATAAGTTAACACGATAATTACAAAACGTAAAGAGCTAGATAAATAAAATGAATATATTGATTTAACGCCTATGGGGCAGATATCACTCAGAGTTTGAGCCTAATCTAACAGGCGGTTGACCGTCTGTCTGTCTGTACTTTTGGAAACATATATACCTAATAATTCAAAAGTGCAATGACTTAAATATATCAAATTTGATATTGTATTTTGTGTCTACAAATGCAGTTTTGTATCAAATTTTTATTTTAAACGGCTGAGAAAACCATATCTAAAATACAAATTCTATTTTTGAACTCTATTAATGCATGCAAAGGATTAATCGCAAAAACACGATAAAATTCAGGCCAAAAGTTAAAATATCGCAATTAATACTGCCAATACCGTGCAAGGCATTCCCTCGGATAGCACTTTATTAGAGAGTATGCGAGAAAGTTTGAAAAAACCACGCTCACTTCTTTGGATTAAATCTAAAATTTAATACCAATCCATAACATCAATAATATATCCACATCCTTCATTTCACACATTAACTTACTGCGTTTCTTTTGTTTGTGTTTTTGTATTCGCATGGATACTAGGGTGGAACGAAAAAAAGAAATTTTTGATTTTTAATTTGTAATAGCATGGAAAAGAAACCTTTTGGTATAGATAAGATAAATAAAAAAATATTGAAGTACATCTTTGGGTGTCGCAAGGACATTAAAACTTCACAAAAATATACTTTTTGTAACTTTTTTGCTTGCATCGATTATGAAAATAAAAAGCTTTAAACAGGCAGTGTTATATGAATAGAAATATAAAAACAGTTTTATTATTGCACTGACATGGCAATGAATTGTCACTGGAGCGGTTGTTATTGAGGTAAGTCGGAGATTTGTCTGCTTCCGGTGAAACAAGGGCAGCCTGGTTTCAAATCAGTAGCTTTGTCGAGTTCAGTTGAGTCGCCGACCGCTCTATTGTGTAACTGATTTGTTAGTTTGAGTGCTCGTGTGCTTTGCTGTGATTAAAAATGGCTCAGTCTAAATTAGTGAAAACAAGACAAATGTCGGAGTTTTATATTTTTGGGAAATTCAGTGATTTGCTTGAAGTCGAACTCCCCTACTTACGAATCTGTTATGAAGTGCTACTGTAATATTAGGCATAACCTCAAAATTGCTTCAGAGAAGGATCCTTCTATAAGTGAAATATGTGACACTTTAGTTCCCATAATAAGACAAATATAGTCAAGAGCTTCCATTCCCGTTGCTTCTAGCAAAAGAATTTCAGAAATGATAAAAGCTTATCATGCTAAATACATGAATTTATTAAAGTATAAAAGCAGAAAATGTTCAGATAAGGTTTGATTCCAACCTCAAAGAATTTAGAGCAGAAGCTAAGCGTTGATTTGATATTGCTGACTTGTGTAGAAAAAAAAAGTGGCAGTTATGGAACAAAAGTTCCTAAACGATCAACGTTCTAACAGGGAAATGGTTATATTACTACCACTGGCACTTTGTGGAAGAAAGAGTAAAGAACTACAGAAAAAAATTAAGTTTTATCAAGTTTAACAAAAAAATGCTAGCGCATCTGAAACGATTACTGGCGACAATGGCAACGCTGAAGAACAACATTCTTTACAAAAATAGGCAAACCAACCAGCTCTATCAAATAGATAAAAAGGAATAAAACTACCACGTGCCTGTGTGGTTTCATACTAAGTTAAAACCTTCACGGTTCCTTATGGTTCCAAACATCTTTTTAACTTTATCTCATATTCACGCTATCTCTCTGACGATCTCAATAATCCTATAGACCAGATTATTCAAAGAAATAGATACTTTGCGCTTCCGAATACATCCTTTTGTCCATGCTAAGTGATGAACGTAAGATTCAAAGAGAGCTTGGTTTACGATGTGTTTTAAAAGCAAGAACGGAAAATAAAGACAGAGTCAACAGGTTTAATGTTCCAAAGATAAACTTCGATGCAAAGGATTACATCGACATGATCACATGGCTTGAAAATGGCGTAACTGAACCTTCCTTGTTAAAACATGTTTTCAGTGACTCTCTGAAAGACTTTATAAGGCATCTGAAATTGAACCAAATACTATGGGGGACTCGGTTAACGACTTTCCCCGACTTCCTTGTCTCATGCAAGCAGTGGAAAGAGTTGTGAAACTAGTGGCCGAATCTGTTCAAAATGTCTGTGGTTTCAATCGTAAGAGGAGGATACAAAAGAGCAAAAAATTGACTCATGTGTGAATAATGCCAAAATTTAATTAAAAATAAAGTTTTATGTAGCGATGACGTAGAAACAAACATTTTGCCGTTGTAATTTTTGTAATCATTAAGGATACAGAAATAAGAAACGAAAAATGTGACATTAAAAATATTATTTTTATAATTATACTTTGTAATTAATAATCTTTTGTATTTAAAATCCTCTTTTTTAACATTATATGAAGGAAAAATTCATAAAAATATTTTATCAAAGTTTATAATTTTTCATTTTTTTTTTTTTTTTTTTTTACAAATTTTAAGTTTTTTTGCGACATTCGAGGTATAGTTGTATTGGAACAATATTTTCTTTTATTATTTTTGAACCTAAAGGCTAACTTTTCCCCACAATTACTAAACTAAAACCTGAGAAATCTTTTTAATGGTCCATCTTAAAAATTTCCGTTTTTTCAATTTTTTTTTTTTCAAATTTCAAGATTTTTGGGGCATTTCAAAATAATATAATATTGCAACTAAATTTTTAAAAATTGTTTTTGAAACTAAAAGGCAAAGTTTCCGCGCTATTAACAAACTAAAATATGAAAAAAAGTTTTTAAAGGTAATTTTCGTTTCACCTTAATGGACACGGTTGGACGAATAGACAAAACTCTTTCAGATCGATTTCATCAAAAATTGATAGAAATCTACAGTTTTGATGAAAGGCTGCATAGCAAATTTTATGATTCATTGCGCTTTTGAGTTGTGTTTACAGATCGATAGATAGATAAATATAATTCCAGAAATGTTTTACAGATTAATGAAGGTCTGAAACGAGGAGATTATTCAAATTTCAAAGTCATTATTTTGACTATTGTAATATTTTCTCTTCGTATTTTTCATGTAACAGAAAGTAAAAAGGTAACGGCTTTGAGAATTTCAGGAAAGCTAATTGGTTTTTGTCGATCCCAGATATATTTCTCATTGTATTTGGTTTACATTAAATTTTATAAGTTGAAATTTACAGTGGTATATACTTATTGTTCTTCTCGGACTCGAAATTGAATTCTCCGTTTTTGCGCATGCGTAAGGATGTGTTTATTTAGTCAAAATAGGATTGAGAGGAAAGATAAAAGGAGATCTTTACATTTAACAATAACGTGAACGCGGATTATATGCGAACTAAGGAGGCCTAAAAATTGCAGATAACTCGTAATATTGAAGGAAAAACAAAGTAATGCATAATAAAATTATAGCAATTTTGATTTATTGTAAGTGGCCTGTACATTAAATTCTGAAGAATAAATGTAATTTTTTTAAAGTGAAAACATTAAAAAAAATATTGTATTTTTTGATAACATTTTGGGATTAAAAAAGCAAATATTCCCAATCACATTTAAACATATTATGTAAAATATTCTCCTGAAAGTCTATTTGCCATTTGAGTTATCTATACAAGCTAGTTTGAATTAAAATAGTACGGTTAAAAACGGAATGCAACTCAAATACGCGTGGGAAAAATAAACGAACTAAAAGTATTAAATTTGGACAGAAATCAAGCCAAGAATGATGTATATTTCCGGAAATATGGTCATCCTTCTGATTCTCATCCCTCAGCGAGGTAGAATCATCAAAAAGTGATAGTGCTGGGATGCTGAAACGAACACTATTGAAGATGATTTTATGAAATAAATTTTAATTCTTAAACGCCTTGTGATACGTTATTTTACCCTTCCAATCATGTCATTTGCTCAGTGGAATATTTGTGTAGTGAATTCGCCAGAAATGCCTTTCCAAGCAAATAAAGTAGCATAAAATGATTCACTTCAGAATATTTTGCCCATAAATTCTTATAAAATGTTTTAAGGTCATGATTATCGTCATTGTCATGATTATCGAAAATTCAGGTCTAGCAAATATATTTAAAAAATAAATCTATGCGTTTAAAATCATCAGAAAAACTAAAGAACTAGTCCCCCAGCGTTGGTCTAATTTTGGCATTCTTTTTACTTTCTCGTATACGTAATATAGAGAAAGTAAAGTAATCGTCAAAAAATTCGATTCGACATTTTGACGAATTTGACATTTGACGTTTTAGACCTCTCAAACACAAATTTTTGGAAAATGTCCGCCTGTCTGTGACAAAGATAACTCAGACACGCTTTGAGCTAGACAGATTTCTATTAAATTTTGAGTAAAATCCGTTCAGTAGAAGTCTATCTGTCCGGCTGTTTGAATATAATTTATCACGAAAATTATAAAACGAAGAGAGCTAGATAGATGAAATAAGGTGCACAGATTTAACGTCTATAGTGTAGACACCTGTCAGAGTTTGAGCCAAATCCAACTACAGATTGACCCTTTTTAGGTCTGTATTTTCAGAAACATGTAAACGCGTTAATTCAAAAACGCATTGACTTAAATATATCAAATTTGGTAGCAATTTTGTAATTACAAGCGTACTTTCGTGTTAAATTTTTATTTCAATCGGTTGAGAAAAATGTGTCTAAAACAAGAATTAAACTTTTAAACACTATTAATACTTGCAAGGGATTAAACGCCAAAACACTCGCCAGCGATGACACATAGACACAATAAAAATGCTAAATTCACGCCAAAATTTAATATTTTGTAATGATTGTACGCGAATACCATGTAAGATGTTCTCTGGCATGAAGAATTTTTAAGAAAATATGCGAGAAAGTTTTTGGGAGACCACTCTGGTTTTCTCTTGATGAAAACTTATAGTCAGTAGATATATTATCAATGATCGCCACTATCGCAACAATTCCTATTTTGCCTTGATCATAAAATTGTGGAAAAAATAAGAATTTATTTATGATTAATTTAATTATTTATTTATAATTAATTTAAAGCGGACAAAATGCAGTTTAAAATATTTATTTTATATATTTTAATAAACTGTTTTAAAACTCAATTTATTTTCGTATATAATATTGAAGAAATTGAATCAATTACGATTAATGAAAGTTTTCAGAATTGCTTTGAATCGATATCATTCAAAGATGGACCATGGTTTGGTCTTAACGAATCCGCGAAGCAATTTCAGAAATTTTTTTTTAAAGAAAATTCTGCTATAATCATAAAATTACGATGAAAATGTGATAGCTTAAAAATAGAAACTCAAATTAAAATAATTATTTTAGATGCTTTGATGATGTTTTTTAAGTTCATGACTCAATTTTTTACAACACTGAAAGATTAAAATAAAAAATGACTTGGAAGGAATTCGTGACTGAGTCTATTCTTTTACTCGATGCAATTAGGAAGAAACCCCTAAAGTTCACGAGTTTCAGCATTAGAAACCGTAAACCAATTTTAGAAGTAAATTTTTATTTAATTGACAAAAAGTACATTTCTTTGGTTTCAGGTAACGTAAGAAGTTATTCTACTGAAACGAAAACAAAACTATTTTTTTTTTGTGCCGTTGTTAAAAATTTTATTTTATTATTGTTTTGCTCCACATTATTTTCCTCCAGTCTCTCATTCAATTATTGTTATTTTATTTCAATTATCGCATTTTTACAGTGAGGTACAATGCATTTTATTTAGGTCGCCTTCGGTAAAAAATACGTTTGAAATGCTGTGTTGAAAAGTAGGTTTATTTGTTTGAATTGTGAGAAAAAAATACAAATCTCATACAGCATAGCAATTATATAATTCTGATTTTTTTAAAGGAAAGGCAAACGATCTTTTACTTTTTAATTAAATACATTAGAAATCAAAACTCTGGAAATACATTTTTTAATGTTAGGAATTCGATATAAAGTATGTGAGAAAAAATTTAATGCAAAAATTCTAGAAGTATTTAGAAATTCTAAAATTATTACAATAAGTTTTAACATTATTTAGATCAATTTGATAAATATTTATAGGAAATTGTTAACACAACATTTAATTTATAAAAACCAATAAAAGCATAATTTTTTTGTGATGAATTATGAAAAACAAAACTGTATTTTTTATAAAACGTTTTGATTTAATTGAAATAATTATATTATTTATTTATTTATAATATAACTTTCAATCCATAAGCATATTTTTAGTACCTTTTCTTAATAATTAAATTACAGATTACTTTGAGTTTTTCACAAAATTATTTTTGATGCGCCAAAGTTTATCGTGGAGAGAATTTGTTTCCATATATAAACGTCATATTTTCGAAATAACGAACGAATTATATTTGAATAAAATTTGGTTAAATCTATAATATTAACTTCGGCAAAATATTAGCTATAGAAAAGAAACAGAGGAAAAAAACAGCGGAAGTGATTTTTCCAAAACTTTCTAGCATACTCTCTAATAAACTTGTCATGCCAGAGAACGCCTTGCATGGCATTGGCGTACAATAGTTACGAAATATTAACTTTTGTCCTAAGTTTTGCCTTTTTTCTGGATCAGCTTTGCCATGCTTGGCGATCAATCGCTGACATGCGTTAATAGTATCCAAAAATCGAATTTGTATGTTAGACATGTTTTTCTCAAATGATTGAAACAAAAATTTGACACAAAATTGCACTAATAGTCATAAAATCCCTCTCCAAACTCATATATGTCGACTGATATAGTTAAGTCGTGTTTTTGAATTACCGCGTTTACATGCCGATACATAGTCAGTCGTTGATTGGATTTGGTTCAAAATTTGAAAGATGTCTACACTATAGTCATTAAATATGTGCACAGAATTTTATCTATGTAGCTCTCTTCGTTTTGTAATTATCGTGTTAATTTATATTCGAACAGCCGGACTGATAGACTTCCTCTGAACAGAGTTTACTCAAATTTTGATGGAAATCGGCAAATGTGGTGCAAAGGCCGTATACCAAATTTCAACCATCTAGCTCTAAGCTTTGCGTTATATTTGTTATAGACGGATAGATATTTTCTAGAAATGTGTTCCTCGAATTCAAGGAAGTCTAAAACGTGGTGATTTATTAAAATCTCGAGTTCGAATTTTTTTTCGATTACTACACTTTCTTTATACAATATATACGAGAAATTTAAAATTTGGTACATATTTGAGAATTAAAGATGTTTACTAGAATTAAGCAATTTTCTATGGAAGATTTATCCGTCTCATAGTATTTTTTATTATTAAGATATAGTATAATAATTTTACTAACATAACGGGACACAGTATCTTTATTTTTCTCAAGAATGGCTCCATAAACAAAAGTATTATATAAATATTATAATACAAGTTTACGCTTAT
>JAPMOR010080445.1:1086256-1099106 GCA_026543865.1 Argiope aurantia | reverse complement strand
ATCAACACATCAATATGTTACCCATTTAACCAAAGGGGAATTGACAAGTATTCATTTCAAGCATTTCAAACATCTAATAATATTTGCATAAATTTTAAGCTTAATAATATGCAAACCTGGTAGAAGTTTCTTTCCTTTAGATTCTCTTACTCATCAGAATATGACGCAGTCTCTCGTTTCAATTCAGCCAGATTGCTTAGTGATAAATTTTGTATTTAGACATATTTCCTCCATTAGCCAGTTGAAATCTGACCCAGGATTACCACTCCCGTAATAAAATCAAGTACTGATGTCTATTTACTAAGCTGGTCACATTTTTGAGTAATCACGTTCACGTACATTGGAATAGATAGCTTTATCAACAGTTAGCAGCTTTTCTGGCAATCGCAGTGGTTTTCATTTTGTATCAGGGCCTGATATTCAAGCAGTTAAACAAGCCAATAATTTCGGAGATCTCGGAATATTTTGCAATATTTACAGAGTAATTTAAATTTTTACTTATATATTAGATTTACAAAAACCGAATACTAAAACTTATTCACTTTAAAATCTAGCAGTGTTTAAATTTCAGAATATATTTTTCATTTTTCGCAGGCAAGTCACAGTAATTCAAATTTTTCGCAGTTTATTGACTGTCTCACATATCCGCATCTTTCGCAAATTTTATGATGTTTATAACTTTTTCTTTAAAACATTTTGACGAAGTTAAAAAGTTCATTTATTTAAAATCATTTTATCATTTTATTTAAAATTACTTTTTTAATAAAAAATTATTTGCAAAATACGAAATATTTTTTTCAGTACTCGAACTCATTCAAGTTAAAATCGAATATCGTTTAAATTTCAGAATATTTTTCTTAAGACATTTTTCATTATTTAAATAAAAAATATTATTTGCAAAATACGAAAATGTTTTTTGCGGAATATGAACTTTAGTTAAAAAGTTTTGCTATAATAGGTTGTTGCTTAAAAATTGATTATACGAAAATCAAATTAAGAATCGGCTAAAATATCTGGTTTTGGAAATTGAAGAGCAAAAAAAAAAAAAAAAAAAAAGTTGCTAAAATTTAAATGCCTGAGCATTTTTATAAGGCTTAATCCGGTTTCGCTTTTGCATTTTTCATGTTCAAGAAAGTGAAATTCAAAGTCCTTTAGACAACAAAAGTACAAAAAAAAGTTCAAAAAAGAAAGTGCAAAACGTTTCTGTTGCAACTGTTACTTTCTACCAAATGCCATCATACTTCAGTTCCCACAATAAATTTTTCAAAAACATAATCTTTAAAAAAAAAAAAATGATATTTTGTTTTTCGGCACAGACATCAAGCGATGACACTTACCACATCCACTTTCTCGTAAGAGCTGCCGGTTCTCACCTTTGTCTTCATGGCTACCGAACAAGAAATTAACACTTTCCAACAGTCCGGGCCGAATTCGAAACCATACTAGCACACGTGTGCGCGCGACGCTTCATTTTTCTAGTAGGTCAGTGTTACGCTGGCTGGATCCTGTTTCAGTATCGAGGACATACCCTAATGTGCCCGGCATTAAATCGTTACAGCGAAAAGATTTCGATTATGAGTTTCTACTCTCTGCTACAAGACCTCCAGTGGTCGCAGTGTTCTGCTTGAGGGAGCTAATCTGTTGTTTGCATGTTGCAATTTTCATTATTTCCGTTTTGAGGTTCTTTTGGGTGATTCAAGCGAAAGTCAAATGTGGTCTAGAAATGACCTTAGTTTTGCCATTGGTTTTTTACGCGTTTTTGCCATAAAAGAAAGTGTTTCGTTTAAAAACATATTAGGTGGTGAGATATTTTAAAATGAATTAGTGGCTTCGAAGTCATGCAATGGGATAATTACATAGAATGACATTGAATTTAACTTAAAGAATATTTAAAAAGGAGAATATTACATTGGAATTCGATTTTTTTTGTTTGTTAGAAAAGGGAAATATAACAACAACGGCATTGCCAAAACGAATTATAACGCATTTATTACTTTAAAGATTGAAATGTTTCAGTATTCTACTACAATGCTAAATGAAAAGCCGGTAAAATACCAAATACATCGACGATTCGTTTCAAATATCACGTGACAAGGCTTAAAGCTTATCAAGATTCAAGAAGTAGATTTATTTTAATTTGTAATTTTTAATATAATTAATTTAATTTTTTTAATTAAAATATTTCCTTTTTAATTCAATAAGTAGTTTCTCTTTCTTATTTTCTTTAATAAAAAAAATATAAACTTTATTTTGCGTTAACTTTCATTTTCTTTTAGTATTTTGCGTAAGAATGCCCTAGCATGGCTTTTGTAAGTCAGAAACAAAGCTTTCAAGTTTCAAGCCATTTATTAATTACTATTCAAAATATAACTAAAATAATTGTTTTAAACTCTAGTTTCGAATAGCAGTGA
The DNA here is from genome assembly GCA_026543865.1 of Argiope aurantia. Taxonomy (NCBI): domain Eukaryota; kingdom Metazoa; phylum Arthropoda; class Arachnida; order Araneae; family Araneidae; genus Argiope; species Argiope aurantia. Next base: position 1,096,695 of record JAPMOR010080445.1, on the reverse strand, counting down.
TTATTTGAAAACAGACAATATGCTCCTGCTTTTAATAAAACTTTTTCATTATTTTTTTGTAAATAACATTTGTATTTCTTTAGAGCATACATTTTTTAAATAAACGTCTTCTCGTGAAATTCCTTATATATTTTCCCCAAATAACATATAATAAAATATTGTACATATATATAGGATTAGATATTACATATAATGCCTAAGAAAACTATGCAATATATGCAAATAATTCTTGTATTTCATTCTTTGCTTAAAAGTGCCTAGACATTCTACATAATCCTGGAGTTTCAAACTTAGACAGTAAGATATTCATTCATCTTAAATAACATGCTAAAAGCATCTTTGCAAACATAGTGTAGTTGTTTTTGTCTGTTTTTCTTTAAAGTACAAAGAGAAAAGATGAGTTTTCTTAAACATAAAATATTTTTTTTTTTTTACCCGCATACCTAGAATAGAGAAAATATAGTAATCGTCAAAAAATTCGAACTCGAGATTTTGAAGAATTTCCAGGTTTAAGACCTCCCCAAATTCGAAAAACGCATTTTTTGGAAAATCTTGTCTGTCTGTGACAAAAAATACTAAAAGCAACTTCGATCTAGACGGTTGAAATTTCGTATAATATCTTTACCAAATTTTATCCATCTATCTGATTTCTATCAAATTTTCAGTAAAATATGTACAGAGGAATTCTATTCGAATCTATTATTCTATTAATCATCTATTGAATATAAGTTAACACGATAACGATGAGAGTTAGAATAAATTCGGTACACAAATTCAGCATTTATAGTGTTTCCAGTATCAAATTTTGAATCAAATCTATGAAAGTGTTGACTGTCTATCGGTCTGTATCCTTAGAAGCACGCAAATGAGATAACTAAAAAACACAATGATTTAAATATATCAAATTAGGTACGGGAAAAATCCCTTAGTGTAGTTTTGTGTCAAATTTTTGTTTCAATCGGTTGAGTTTAGTTTAGTTATATTAACGTCCCGTTGTAAAGCAACACTAGGGCTATTTTGGGACGGACCTCATAATTTTGAACCGCAGTCAGATGACGAGGACGACACCTGAGCTGACACCCCCCTCTCCACACCCCACCACACCTGCGGGAGAACATTTGACCTGACGGATTTAACGTGCAACAAGGGCCCTTACACGACGGTTCTTTGATGAAATCGGGTCTCAACCTGAAACCCTACGGGTCACGGACCGAGACCTTACCATCAGGTCACCGCGGTCCTTCAATCGGTTGGGAAAAGCGCTTCTACAACAGAAATTCGATTTTCGGATACTATTAACCGCATGTCAGGAATTAATCGCCAAAACATTCGCCAAGGATGCCATGGTACATTTCAATAAAGATGCTAATTTCACGCCAATGACTGATATTTCGTAACTGTTGAACGCCAATGCCATCAAGGCGCTTTCTGAGGTAACACTTTTAATAGAGAGTATCCGAGAAAGGTTAGGAGAGATCACTCCCTTTTGTTACTTAAAGAAATTGATACACACACTAAAAGCAATTAGATTTAACACGAAACATTATTTTTCTTTAAATTCAGCGAGATTTGGAGATGGAAATACGTAACCGACTATCCACTGAATATAGCGAGCGGGGAAGGGGGGAAGGGTTGCAAGGAGAGTTAGATGCTTCAGGTGGCAATCTTAGAGGGCGCCATGTGGATAAAACATTATACTTACTTATTATGTAGCCACTGTGCTTATCTTACGGCTTGAGGAATAAGCCAAGATCGCCATGTTCTATTTTAATGGTACCATTTCGACGATATATCTCGTTTGTTTATGGCTAGTGCAACATGTAAATATTCATATCATTAATGCGTTTATGGTACATTTTAAAGCTAATATCACGAAAAGACTGAAAATTAATGTTAAGTCTCGGACACCTCTTATTTTCAATAAGCCAGTGTGAATGATCGGCCTGAAGAATCTTGATTTGCTATTGTCCATCTGGATTTATGGCCACATACAGGGTATCCACAAAAGGACTCCGAGTTTTTTTAAAAAAAAAGACGTATCGAGTTGACGGTATGAGTTTGGTCAGATCAATTAATTTTAAAGAAATCGGTAGCTCATTTGATTTTATTCACACCAGTTTCAGTTCGTTTTTTCAACATCATGTAGCGTCTCGCGTCATTGACCTTGAAGTAACGTATCAGACGTTCATTCTATAGCGCAAGTGCGATGGCGGCGCAACAACTAAAGTCGCAGTGCTCCAGCAACCTTCAGCAAGATGGAGCACCACCTCACGTCAGCGTGTACGGGAAACATTAGATACTCGATTCGGCAGCAAGTGGATTATAAAGGCAGGGCCTATTTCTTGGCCTCCAAGAAGCCCAGATCTGATTTCATTAGATTTTTTCCTCTGGAGATATGTCAAGCATCTTGTTTGTGTTGAGAAAATTCTGGAATGAAAATTCGAGATCTCAGACTAAGGATAATCACTTGTGTGACAAACTTCACTCCAGACTTGATGGACAGAACATGGGAAGAGGTTGAATACCGTTTATATGTGTGATGTGCCACAAACGGGGCATATGTTGAAATCTACCAAACTGTAAAAATCTTGATAAATTAACTTTAAGTACATATATATAAAACTCATCTAATTAAATGATTCAATTAAAAATATTTCCATCGAAACCTCAGAGTTCTTTTATGGACACTCTGTATATTAATGAGTACAATAACACGCTTTCTCTATTTTGTTTATTAGAAAGTAAAAATAATAATAAATTGAGTTTAAGTGAGTACGAAAGTGTATATAAACATCAGATCAAAATCAGATTACCTTAATCAGTCTTTCCCTGCTCGAACCAACTTTATTCATTTTCCAAAAAAATACTCTGTACCCTACAGGAATAGCAATCTCGCCAATTTTCTTAAATGGCGTTTCCACTAGAATCACGCCTCCTAACTTTCACCCGTAATCGCGACCGAACATCTTTTGAAAAAGGACTTCTCTGACCTCTTTCTGAGGCTTGCAATAAGGCCGAGATAAGATTCGCTTCCTTCCTGCCTCGAATCTTAAAGGAGTTCAAATATTTACATTCGAGAGATAACGGGGCTGGAAGAATAAATATAGACGCTGCGATGGCACGATAATCGGTTGGCGAAGTCGACGGATGATTGTGCGAGTTGTTGTGGTAGAAGGGAGGGGAGGTGAGGCTCGTCCTACCTTTTCGATTTCTGGAGAGGGAATTGTCTCTGTTATCGGTTGAGATACATTTACCCGTATTATTTTAACGTGTTAGGTAATTTGCTATAGATATATTTTTCGAAAACCAATCGATATGTTTTTGTTGTTTCAAAGCAGTAAACAGGATTGAATAATCAAATAGGTAAAGTAGGCAATTACCTAGGGCGCGTAACATCATATTCACCCTCCACTTCCGAGATTCTGATAGATAATTTCATAGCATTATTTGAGTATATTGATTTTAAGTTTTAATTAAATTTACAAAGACTTTGCACTCGCACTAATTCAAATCAAAATGAAATACCCTTTTAAGAATCAAAATAATATAAAAACAAAATAGCAAAAAATATAATAAATGTATTATAATGTTCGAAATTAATTGACTTTTACACATTTTACATCTTGTAATTTAAAAAATAATGTTTTATAATTTAAAAAATATCCGTTTCCGTGATTAAATATATTAATTTAATTGTGTTCAAAAGTAATTATTGCACCCTTTTGAATATCACTTTTATAATGTTCGAAAATAATTGAATTTTACACATTTTACTTCCTGTTTGTTTTATGATTTTAAAAAATGTCCTATTCCATAATTAAATGATAGTGTTCAAAAGTAATTATTGTACCCTTTTAAAAATAAGATCGCCATACTAATGTTCCAAATTAATAGATTTAAAAATTTTTTCCCTCCTATTAAAAAATATTGTTTTATAATTTTAAAAATGTTCGATTCCATAACTAAATATATTAATTTGATTGTGTTCAAAAGTAATTACTGAACCCTTTTAAAAATCACTTTTATAATGTTCGAAAATAATTGAATTTTACACATTTTACTTCCTATTATTTAAAAAATACTGTTTTATAATTTTTAAAAATGTTCTATTCCATAATTAAATGATAGTGTTCAAAAGTAATTATTGTACCCTTTTAAAAATAAGATCGCCATACTAATGTTCCAAATCAATTGACTTTTAAAAATTAGTCCTCCTATTATTAAAAATATTGATTTATAATTTTAAAAATGTAACTAAATATTTTAAATTGATTGAGCTTCAAAATAATTATTTCTTTTAAAATTTGTTTTAAGCTTGAATCTTGATTTTTATTGAAGGCTAAATAGTGAAAGCAGCTTTCTCGGAAAGGTTAATAGTTAAATGTTTTTCAAACTATTAGAATCTTCACCATAAAACTACTTACATGGAAATTAAACAGGCAAATAAAAATATTTGGTATAGGTAGTTAGGAAGGGACAAACCGAATCCCGAGACTTGCATTGACATAAAAAATGATCTAGAATAACACTTCAAAATAGTATTCTCATATACTGGGGACTAACCACCTGTGACGACAATTCGGTCCGCCAAGAATAATGGCTTAGTTCCATTTAAATCTCTTATGCGTGATATGATATTCTTGATACTCCCAACACTTAAATATAATTTTTTTGCTTCCTTTTCAAAGAGCATCTTAAGTCTAATTTAAACAGCTACTTTGAAACAAATGAAAATTTGGTAAAAGGATATATACTAAAATACTACAAAGAATTCAAAAAATAGTGGTAGAGCAGTTAAAAATTAAGATCAATTTTAATGCATTTACTTTTTTTTTAATGTAATAATAATTGAAGGAAGTATTGAGCAGAAATAAAGCTAATGCCACCGAGGAGGGAAAATTTTGCATTTTAAGTTGATTTAAAAATATTTCTTCTGAAATAATTTTTCCCGGAGGTTATTATGGATATAAGTGAAATTTTGGTTAATTTCTAAGACATACATTTTTATTATTATTTACACATTTTTATTGTATATTTATTTAATGTTGGAAATTTGAAATGTTGACAGTGTTCTTTTCCTTGTCTGGAATAATAAGAGTGTAAAATTTGATTGAAGTTGACCTAGATGTTTAAAAGGAGATGTGGAACATACATTTATATGTGTATATATATATGTAATGTTATTTTTAAATTTAATTTAAGATTTAATTAATTTCTTCACTTTTATCCCAATTTAACCCAGATTAATTTCATTCTAAAATATTCAATAAATTTCCTGATCTAATTTGTTCTTTCTTTTTATTTAATTAATTCTAACTCGCCCTTAGTAAAACTGATGACTTCAGCATTTTCTCACTCTCAGAACGAAGGGATAAAAATTCCTATTGATTCCAACATTCTTTTAAAGATATCTAAGATTCCCTTTCCTGAGCCATCACATATAAAAAAAGTCCCTATCAAAATAACATAGTAAAATCAATGAAGAAAAAAAATTCTGTCACTTTGCTCTTAGATCACGATGTAAACAGACGTCATTTGATCATCGTTTCTTCCTTGTACATAATGTGGTTGTCGTGATGAAATAAACCGAAGATGTAATTTCAAAAGTTTCTTCTTTTAAGCCATGCAACTGTTAAAATTACGCTTACAAGTATACATAGAATGACCAACAGAAGCTGTGGTCATCTATGTGCAGAATCTTCTGTTAAGTTTAAACCATTTTGTTTCTTTTTTACAATTCAAAGTATTTTTGCAAATTTTGTAAGAATATTTTTAAAAAAATCCATTATTCAGGAAAGATTTTTACGGCAGTTAAATCATTGTTATTTAATCAAACACGAGAGAAAATTTATATATAACTGAAAAAAAGCGTTTCTTTTGATAATATACTTTGAATGTTAAATGTACAATATGGAATAAAGAAGAATTACCTATAAGGTTAAAATTTTTGTGTAATAGAACATCTTACAAAGTTAATTGAGGATATTTCCTTTAGAGGATTGACAAATGAAATACTTTTTAAAACGGCTTAAGAAATTATTCAAAATTGGTTTCTCATGATTTCGAACTCGTTTTAAATGAAAAACTAAATTTTGCGAACTACATAATGTATATTAATTCATTTGATGAGTGCATGAATTAATTTTCATTTAAGACTTCGGACATAAATTTTTAATTATTCTAATTTAGAATACTTCATTATAGATTTGAAAAAAAAGGAAATAAAAGAATATTTAATGAAGAAGAAATAATTATTATTTCCTTAAGAAAGGATTATAATCATTAAAGCTGATTTTAATTAAATATTGATGAAACACAATAGCTAGTATTTGCCAAACGATTTTTTTATTTCTTGATTGTGAATATTTTTATGCAAATGAAATTGTATTTTATAATCATTGTGTTCTATGAGCATGTTGTTCTATGAGCATGAGCATTTGAGTTCTCTGTTGTGGAAAATTTTATTCCAAACTAATGAAAAAGGATGTTTGAAGCGACAGTAAAATGGAGCTCTGCACGAAATAAAAAAATCTTCGAAGCCCACAAAGCCATTATAAGCTCTGAACCCTCGAGTTCAGAATCATGTTTAGCAATGGCATGAAGTATAAGAGCAATGGACGCTGGATGTCATTTATTTGGAAGATGACAAGTTGCGCGGAATGCTGTTATGCTTATATATGGTTTCTTTAGAGATGTGTATTATAAAAGAGCATACAAATCGTATGCATAGAAAAAAAAGCATACAATTGCTAAACATGATGTCCTGTTCCAGAAAGCAAGTGTTCAATTTGTTAAAAGACAACTTGGCATTCTTACCTTTCCTGCATATATTTATTTCCTTTAACGCTTTGTTCGTGGCGCGAATCGCCGGTGATTCACACGCTCTTTTTAATGAGATAATTCTTTCTCTACTACATTTAAAATGTATCACACGAGGGAATAATATAATTAGATAGATAGTACGAATCATTGAATTGAATCCTGGAAACAAGCGTGATAATAGAGATACAACAGATAGAAATAATGTATCGAAAAGATTTAAACTGTGAAATAAAATGTCTTTATTTTTATTGTGATTTGTTTTCGACGTTATAAATTTTAGAGCCATTTTAAAAGATGTTATGTATAGAATTTAATTATTTAAATTATATTAATAATCTAAATAAAACCCAGATAACGATATGTGCAGCGATGTAACATAAGTTTTTTTATTTAAACATTAGCTGCTGCGTGTCTCATCTGTGATTCATACTTTCTCTCTAATTAAGTAAACTCCATCTCTATTACAGTTAAAGGATTGCAAAGAAAGAGGAAAGGATAGAAATAATACATCAGGAAGATTTAATGTTGTAAAGTAAAATATCTTTATTTTAATCAAATGATTTTTTTTCATATTTGTAATTTTTATAACCATTTTGAAAGCCTAAAATTCAAATAAAACCAAGATAATGATATATGCAGCGATATAACTTAAGTTTTATTCAACACTTTGGGTGAGGTATGTCTTGTCTGTGATTCACACTTGCTATCTAATTAAATGACTTCTTCTCTACTACAGTTAAGAGACAGCAAAGAAGGGGGCATCTACGTAGATAGATTGTCCTAATCACAGGCAAAAATTATGGAAGCTAACATATTAAAACTTTAATAGCGTCATCATTTCACATATATATATGCAGGTTGATCAAGAAATAGCAGGAGGTGTTCAGAGCCCTGTAGCGTGTTATGTACTAGACGAAATGAAAAAAAATTTGGCCATTATACACATTAAAGTATGCGATTTTGATTTATATATATACTAGCCGCCTTTGGCGACCAGCCGGTTCGCCAGTATTACCGCTCGCTACGATTTTCAATTAAATATTTTAAGTAACTGATCTCTTAAAGGATTCTCAAACAAAACATTTTTAATCTTCAAATTTTGATAGTCATACCAAACTTATATTGTTTAGATCGTTTCGTTCAATTTACTATATATATTTTGCTAATTTGTTGCCATTTCCGGTAAAACTTCAACTTTAATTAAAAATGTAAATGACGAAATTGCAATTAATATTAAGATATTTTTAAATAAAACCAAGCGTTTTATTTTATTAATCATCTTTATTGTTATTTATTAATTATTATTATTATTGAATATGAGTATTGCAAATAGAATCCCTTGGTATTTAAGTCTTATGTTAACTACAAAATATTTTTCATAGTTTATGTAATATCTCAAACAATAATTCAACAAAAATTTCTGAGATTCAGTATAAAATTCAGTTTTTAGTTTTGCTTTCAAAAGGATTGAAATGAAATCAATAATAATATTTTGTTCCGTATTATAAATATATTTCAAAAATTATGAAGTCGAAATTGAATGCAGTAAGGTATCAGATTCTGATAAATATTCTGGACACACCAAATTTTAAATAAATGAATGAATGTTTCTATTTTCCACGATCAACTAAGACTTATTTATGAAGTTTTAAATGTTAAAAATTTAGAAAACCTCACCATTTTTATAATCTTAGGCCAATTAATCTTGAGAAACCTGCGCGCTTATTGGCATATTTTTTTTGAAACGTTCGATGAAAAATCTAAAATTATCCTTTTTTTATTGAATAGTGATATTCAAATCTTCATAAATCAGTCAGTTTAAGTGATTTGAAATTAACTCTTAAAAGTCAGTGATTTTGTTGATTGGAAATCAACTCTATGACCACCATAAAATCTGTGCTTTCTCTTGTGGTGAATGCATTCTCCTTAATGTTCGATCGAATAAAACATCATATACAAAAGTACTACATAGAACAAACACATCAAAAGTAAACATAGCATTTCAATAGTTGCCAAAAACAAAAGAGAGAAAAATGCAATTAATAAGCAGACGATATTTAGAAAAGTACAGATATTTAGACTGGAAAATGAAGTTATCTGATATTAAAAACACGCGCAGACGATATTTACAAAAGTAAAAATATTCAAACCTGAAAAGGAACATATATGAGTTATTCCATCAATAAATGCCGTAAGTTTGTTTACATCTTCATTATTTTATGAGTCATTAAATATCAAAATGGATCCGGGGCTGAATAAACACCCTGTATAGAGAGTGTAAAAGATCATAAAATAATTTTTCTTGAATTTATTTTTTAGAAAAAATAATATTTCATATTTGTTTCATTTCTTACAGACACTTGCCGAAAATTATAATTTTGCAGATTTCATTTCCAAAAAGATTTAATTTATTTTCAGTTAGAGCTTTAATCAATATGATGACAACACTTTCAAAAAAGCTATTTTTTTCTCATGAATGCGAAACGTGCTTAATCCTCATTTTTATTTTTGACGAAAAAAATTATTGAAAAACATAGTTAAAATATTTATTTAAAAATTCATTAAAAATAGAAATTTAATTTTAAGATTAAAACAGTAGTATCATTTAAAAGATAAATTTTTTATCTTTAACTTCATGTAAAAATCTTTTTTGTGCGGTAATATTTTCGGCAGTTATAGCAGAAACACGTCAAAATTTCGCTTAATTTTTTTTTAAATAAATAAAATTCTAGTTAAAAATTCGAAAAAATAACCCCCAGGTGCACATTCCCGGTCTCCAAGATATACACGTGCCAAATTTGGTAGCTGTAGGTTGAATGGTCTGGTCTGTAGAGCGCCAACACACACACACACACATTGAGCTTTATTATAAGTATAGATATATAAAATTAGTACCAAAAAACGTCGATAGGGGAAATCCTGGCGCTGAAAACTTTATTATGTAAATTGATTATACAAGTATTTGTGACATAACATAAAAGATAAAAGGAAGGGATGCGGAAATTTATGTCATTCTGCAAGAATTCGCCCGTTGATTGCGTTGTCACTACGTGAAGGCGTCTTATTAATCAAACTGTTTTATCAGCGAGATGAAAATACCAGTGCTACTCTTCGTGAATACCGGCTGTTAAAACAGTTAGGTAGAGTGCCAATTGTCATAACTAACTTACGAAGAATGGTTGAAAGATTTGAAACAACAGGAATTCTTGATATGTAAACAGGCAGAGGACGTAAAGTTATCAAACAGGAACAAGTTGAAGAAGTTGCAACTACAGTTATGGATCAGGCGATAGCTAATAAGCAGGTTATCAGCAGTGCACATTCAATATGACGACAAATAGATACTCCCATCTCAACGATGCAGAAGATACTGCTTGAGATCCTGAAATTTTATCGTATAATATAACACCTGTTAACTGATGACACTGATTTGAATCTTGGCAATTTCTGGTTATGAGGCGGTTCTGGTTCACTTGAAAGGCGTTGTGTATCAAAGACATGTTCCTGACATTCCTACTTTAAAAGATCAAATAAAGTTACATGTCAGACGAATAAATGCCGATATGCTGCGAGCCACCATCGAAAACCTCGTGTACCGCATGCATTATTGTAACATC
>JAPMOR010080445.1:1035039-1085856 GCA_026543865.1 Argiope aurantia | reverse complement strand
TGTAAAAATCTTTTTTTGTGCGGTAATATTTTCGGCAGTTATAGCAGAAACACGTCAAAATTTCGCTTAATTTTTTTTTAAATAAATAAAATTCTAGTTAAAAATTCGAAAAAATAACCCCCAGGTGCACATTCCCGGTCTCCAAGATATACACGTGCCAAATTTGGTAGCTGTAGGTTGAATGGTCTGGTCTGTAGAGCGCCAACACACACACACACACATTGAGCTTTATTATAAGTATAGATATATAAAATTAGTACCAAAAAACGTCGATAGGGGAAATCCTGGCGCTGAAAACTTTATTATGTAAATTGATTATACAAGTATTTGTGACATAACATAAAAGATAAAAGGAAGGGATGCGGAAATTTATGTCATTCTGCAAGAATTCGCCCGTTGATTGCGTTGTCACTACGTGAAGGCGTCTTATTAATCAAACTGTTTTATCAGCGAGATGAAAATACCAGTGCTACTCTTCGTGAATACCGGCTGTTAAAACAGTTAGGTAGAGTGCCAATTGTCATAACTAACTTACGAAGAATGGTTGAAAGATTTGAAACAACAGGAATTCTTGATATGTAAACAGGCAGAGGACGTAAAGTTATCAAACAGGAACAAGTTGAAGAAGTTGCAACTACAGTTATGGATCAGGCGATAGCTAATAAGCAGGTTATCAGCAGTGCACATTCAATATGACGACAAATAGATACTCCCATCTCAACGATGCAGAAGATACTGCTTGAGATCCTGAAATTTTATCGTATAATATAACACCTGTTAACTGATGACACTGATTTGAATCTTGGCAATTTCTGGTTATGAGGCGGTTCTGGTTCACTTGAAAGGCGTTGTGTATCAAAGACATGTTCCTGACATTCCTACTTTAAAAGATCAAATAAAGTTACATGTCAGACGAATAAATGCCGATATGCTGCGAGCCACCATCGAAAACCTCGTGTACCGCATGCATTATTGTAACATCAAGTTGGTGGGCACCTTGATCCAAATTTGTAAGTTGCTGTAACAAACATTTTTCATTATTATTTGGTGTGTTGCTATTTACTGTTTCAATTGGCAGTTATGTATTCTTTTTCCATATATTATGCACTTGCAGCTCCAGAATTCCCCCCATCGGCCATTTTTGGTATAAAATTTTTTTTCTTGATAAATCGAAACCGCATACCTTAATGTGTAATATGGTGGCCAAATTTTGCTATATTTCGTCCAGTACATAACACGCTACAGGGCTCCGAACATCTGTTATTGCTTGATCACCCTGTATATACGTATATATATATACACTGTTTTTTTCTCTCTATATATGAATTTGTTTTCCAAGCGAAAAACAATAAATAATATCTGTATCTGTAGCACGAAAATCATCAGCGTTAGACAGACTAAGATGAAAAAAACAACAACTGTAGTGTACCTAATCGAGATGTTAAGTTCAATAAATTCCTTTCGGTATGGTATGCGTTTTGGTTCTAGGCACCATCTGCTGCTCGCGAAATGTCATCATGATTGATGTATGTCAAGTAGAAAATTTGTGAGACACAATAAAATGTTTTCTCTGTTGTTTCTTTTGTTAATGATTATTTTCTCTTTTCTTCTTATGTCTGTATAGAGCTGGTGATTTTTCTGCCACAGATACCGTTCCAACGCTATTTATTGTTTTTTCTATGGAGAACACATTAAAAATAGTTGGTGTTTCCATTTGAAAGATTTTGAATTTTGTCACTGTAACCATAATTGTTAGAACTTAATTGTTATTTTTAATACAAGTTTTGAGCGCATACCTCAAAATACGTTGGCCCAAAATTTTATGTCGTTCCTGTGAATGGTATGATATTAACGGTCCCATAAATCGGAATAGTTCTTTTTTATAATCATTTGGTATACACATATGTAATAATATCTAGCCTATATTAAAATGTTCTAGCCCATTCTAAAATGTTCTCTTATTTTCTGATCCGATTCCACATTTTTTAAAATTTAATTAATGCAACATATGCTCTGTAAAATTGCTGCAATTAATAAGTTTGCACACTCCGAGTGATGGGATAAACATTTGTCGATCTAAACACATTCTTTTAAAAGATCCCTATAATTCCCTAACCAAAATCGACACGTGTAAAGAAATCCCTATCAGAATTTCACAGTATATAATCAAAGGAAAAACTATTTCATTGGTTCTTTTTCCGCTATTGTGTTGCGATGTAGACTGACGTACCTTTCGCTTCTTGCTTGTACATAAATTATGCATCATGGGATGGAATAAAAGCGATGTTTCTAAAATTACAAAATGTTTTCTCACTCTTCGGTCACAAAACTGCTAAAAAATTATGTGTTTTATATATATATATATATATATATATATATATATATATATATATATTGTTTAAACCATACATTCTGTATAGCAAAGTCATATCTTTCTTCTGTGCCATTAATCCGAAACAATTGAAGCCACACCATTTCCAGATCAAATGGAGAAATAACTCTGAATAACGCTAATAGTGACGTTGAAAGAAACAACTCCATTTTGGCTTCCTCACTAGTTTATGAAGCACTTTCTCTCTCTCTCTCTCATTCTACTTCATTCTTTCTCCTCAGATTCATTCATCCTCATTTGCCAATCTTCGGACGCGGACTTGCAAGTGGTCAACGATTTCATTCAAACGAACGAGGGAAGGCTAAGAAATCATTATTTGTCCATTTTGGCGCGTTTTTGCAGTGGTTGCAGTTTGCCTTGGCGTCTTCTGCCCATTACCCAGCTCATTCATCTCTGTCAGTTTCGTGGAAGCGATCAATTTCCAGGTTCACCTTCTAAGAAATGCGATGAATCAAACGCCTTCTTTGATGCTGCCGATGCTCAAATGTGTTCACATCAGAAAACCATTTCTGGTTTGGGTTATTTGAGTTAAATTCTTTCTTGCATGTCGTTCTTTATTTTGAAAGATCGACTGAATCCCTAAGTTTCTACAGGGAATTGCAAATTGACATAAATATATGTGTGTATGTGTAATATTTATGATATTTTTTAAAATCTAAATTAAATCTTAACTAATTTCCCAAATTTTGTTTTAAATTAGGACATATTAACGTCATTCAAAAATGTCCTCTATTTTCCTGATCCAATTATCACTTTTTATTTAATTATTTTTAACACGACATTTAGAAACTGATGACTATTAATTTTCTCACGTTACAAGATAAGGAATAAATATTCCTAACACTCACACATACCTTTCAAAGATAACTAAGCTCTCTTGCCGAAATCGACACGTTAGAAAGAAATGCTTACCAAAATCTCAGTAAAATCCCTGAAAGGAAAAATTTCTGCCACTTTGCTCTTTTTATATCTCTATGTAAAAAGTTAATTATTTATCATCGCCTCTTATACTTTCCTGTGGTGAAATAAATAAAAGTTAAAATTTCAAAAGTCTTGTTTTGGGTCACGCATCTACAAAATTATGATTATTTATTTACATGAAGAGGCTTTGACCCTGATCGCTTTCGCTCGCTAACCCCAATGTTGACTGATGCTGTACGTGATGTTCGTCAGTTCCGGTTAGCGAGTTTTTAGACTCCACTAGCCATTTGTTCAATTCTGGAAGCTTAATCTTTCCATGATGAGAACATACATTTTCTGATAAGTTTATTTTCGCTTCGAAACTTGAAGCCTACAATAGGAACACTATTGTTTTTATATCTCCAACATCTAAATACTGAATTCCTTTTTTTTTCACATTATGTCGCCAACTTAGCAGCTTCTTGATCCGCTTATCTTTACAAATTGCCAGATTATTGCTCTGTCTTCCTTCTCATTTTTTTCATCTGATATCGTTGGGCGTCTCATTACTATTAAAAAAAGCAATGCAGGTTTAACACGTGTATTGCTCAGGTATTCAGATTTTTGCTAGGCGAGAAACGAAAAATTTCCGTTACTACAAAAAGATAAACAAACTGGAAGGCCATTCGTTAGAGATACGAACTGTGTGTCTAAAAATAGAATTAACAATGATTCTATATGTATGTTAATAGATTTATTTTGAATCACATGCAAAAAAATAAATGTTACAAATAATTGCGCAAGTTTAAACCCAAGAATGGACAATTAAACTCCTGTCATTCATTGTATCATGTTATAATTAATATATAAATTCCAGAATTTCAAACGTCTCTATTAGCAAATATAAGAGTCCTCCATTAAAAATTCAGAATTATGTAGTCTAATACATTGTTCCTGTATATATGTTAATAGATTTATTTTCATTCATATGCAAGACAATAAATGTTACAAATAATTTCCCAAATATAATTACGAATAATAATGCTACAAATAATAAGTTTAAACCCAAGAATGGAAGTTTAAATTCTTGTCTCATTCACTGTTCCATATATCATGATGATAAAGATATAAATTCCAGAATTCTAAACATCTCTATCAACAAATATGAGAGCAGACATTTGAAATTCTAAATGATGCAAGTCTAATGCAGCAATGCTACGTAAACGTCAATAAGTTTATTAAATAACCCGAGTTCCCAAATTGCTGTTGGTGTTATTTTGAAAGATTTATCGTTAACGGGTGTTTCATCATTATCTTGACAAAATACATTTTCGCGCATCGAATTTTATAAGCTACCTAACGATTTCACACTACCTCGCTGTTGGAATGTTACAAAGTGAGGCTAGATTGTAGACTGCCCGTTTAATGAGCAGAGAGTTCTTGAAGAAATCTAGTGGAGGGGTGCTCTTCCACGGTCCCCACCCTCCATCGCTTTTGAAGATGAGGCGTTGATGTGATTTTGATGCACATCTAATGACCAGTTGGAGATGTAATTATTATTTGATCCAGTAAGCTTCTGTTGGCTATTGGACTACATATTGAGTCGTATAGAAGTATCTCGAGCAATTGACTTTTGGAAAAAATGAAATGGCTTATTGTAGTAGTAAGACATCGTTGCGGCTTTTACGATTAAATAACAAGTTTTTGTATTTGGCTTCTTTTTTTGTTATGAATCAATTTTTTCTTTATTCCAAGACAGAAAATATACTGTTTTTAACTTGTGCTGATGGTGCCAGATTATCTAGGATTGCAAAGGATCATATAATGGCAATTATTTTTAACGTCCAGCAAATACAATGTATGTGTGGTTGCTTATTTAAATTAAGCATGATTTTGATTCGCGAAGAATCTTCATTTTATTAAATAAAAAATATTACATTTATGTCTAGTTTAAAAATGAAATTTCTTCTTTTATTTGCTTAATAACAATAATTCTTACGGAATTCGTCCGATGGGTGTATGGTAAAAAAATGTTCGGCGCGTTGGATAGTGGAAGATGACGATTCATTCTACAAGAAGCATGAAAAACAGATAGCAAAACAAACAGCCTATGTGTACATAAAAGAACATCACTTGTATAAACTCATAACACAAGCAGATAAAAACAATAATAGGCTCAGAGTGCAGCTAGAGAGCACGATCAACTCTCCAAAGAGAGAATTTGCTTAACTTTCTCTTTTCAGACCCTCTTGTTTGTATGTTTTCCAACAGCGCATGAAATTTTTTTGGAGAATCGCTGGATCTCGGCTTCTAATAGTAATTGAGCGAAATACTTATTTTGTATTTTGCAGAACCTTCGTTTTTGTTTCTAAATGGTTGACGAGGGTAGAAAACCAAGGATGGAATGATTCCCCCACTTGTCAACCATTGAATTGACACCAATAAAAATATTTTTCACCAATTAAATGAAGAATTTATAATTAAAACCCTTAAATACCCCTTTTTAAACTCAAGTAATGACACATTCACAGAACGAACGCAATATAAATGACTGCATAGGAATTTTTGCAAAAACTCGTTATAAAGCGAATATTACATTTTTATTAGATAAAAAAATTATACATTGATCGTGCTAAAATGAAAATTTATATTGACATGTATACACATCATACTTATTTAACTGATTAAACCTCTCTTCCTTGCAGTGATTTCTCTTATTTATTAATCTTGCAGTGAAACAGTATTATAGATTTTTATAAGAGGCCATCTCTCGTCAACGACATTTTGCAAGCCTTCAGTCCTGTAAATCAGTTCTAATACCAACTTTGGTAGTCTGTCTTAAGAATTTGTTGATTTGATTTAAAACTGTAAAAAAGTTCTATTTTCTGGTATCTATTTGGTTAAAAAAGACTCCGGTAATAGAAAACCCAGATAATCGAAGTTCCTCTGTAATTTTGCGCCAGATTAGCTTTTTTTCAATTCTTCTTCTTTTTTATGGGAGTTGCGGGGAAGACACCTTGTCATACTTCCTTGATATAGCATACCATGGTGCATACCATCAAGATTCTTTGCTGTTATAACCAATATTTCTTATCTTTGCACAAGCATATTTTAACTCTAACCATAAAAAAGAACTCGACTAGAAAATAAGATACTAGATACATTCTCTTACAAACACAGTCAACCATCAAATCTTTTAAAGTCTTTTTACATTTGAGAAAAGTACTCAAAGGAAAGAAATTATCAGAAAAGAACAAAAACGGGTGACATTTTTCTCTCTCTTCGTTAAAACTAAACCACTTGAATCGTCCCACGTGACCAGGTTCGTGATCAGAATCCCCATGAACAGTTTCGATCGAGATCCTATTTGATCAATAAAAGCCTTTCTCGAGCGAAGACTTGTATTAACAGGATCGGTAATGATTAAATCCGATGTAAAATTGAGTTCCAACAAGTATATTACGATAATGTGCTCAAAAGGCTAAATTTCATCAAGTGTATGCGAGAGGTAAAAAAAAAAAGCAATCTAAAAAAAAGTAATCTTGTAACCTGTGCTATTGATTTTTAAAGCTCGAGTTGATTTGCAAAAGGAAGAAAAAAGAAAATATTTGAAGAAATTTTTATGCAGGTCTTCGATTGCTTTTCCCCTTCTGTCTTTTTATTTGCTTTACTGCAAGAGAGTTTTTTGGTGTTTTTACTATTTCATTATTGAATTCGTGAGTCGGACATGCATCGTTATCGTACTTTTTAATTTATAAACTAAAATTACTCTTTCATGAATATTAATTATATATATTCGTTATCTTTTTATATACTGAATTATTTTAACATTAATTTTTCTGTAGATTCCTAGAGGAATCTACAGAATACCTATTGTAATAGTTCTTATGACAAGACTTCGGTAAAATTTCTTCAGTTTTTCACCAATCATGGTCCCTAGAACCCAAAAGCCCATTCGTTCAAAAGTTTATATATATATATATGAGCATTACGCTTTGCCCATGTTTTCTTGTGAACAGGAAAACAAGAGTAACTTTGAATTTTAACTGGATTGAAATATGTTATTTGAAATGTAAAAATCTAGGGCTTCTAGGCTTGTTCGCAAATGGTCCGTGTATCTCAAAGGGGGTGGAAATTGTGGGGGGATGAAAGTTTCATTTAGCTATAAATTTCTTAATATTGAAGATAGGAATATAAATCCAATTATTCAAATTAGCGCCTCATTAAGATGAAGAACTTTTAAAAATTTTCGATAACTGCAGTGTCTAAGAAGTTAGGGACTGAAAAGTTATTTTCAAACCCTAATTTTCACTGTTTCTAACATCAATAATTTATGGTGCCAGATAGTAATTTAAATGAAAAGGAATGTACTTGTCTTCTAGCTTGCCGAGAGGAATTTTGTCTTTACGCAGTAAACAGGATTGAATAACCAAATAGACAAATGAGGCAACTACTTAGGGCCCCTGACACCAAGTTCACTCTACCGAACTCCCGAGATTCTGATATATTATTTCATGATATTTTTTGAATATATTGATTTTAAGTTTTAATTTAATTTACAAAGACTATGCATTCGGAATAATTAAAATTAAAATAAAAAATCATAATTAATCAAATCACCGTTTTAAAAATCGGAATACTATGATTGTACACTCCCGAGTATCCTGTTCGAAAAGAATCAACCTTCGTCTTTAGCTTGCCGAGAGGAATTTTGTAACTTTATTTTTGTGCCGTTGCCAAGTTTCAATGCATCGCCATCACATTATCCAGATTGGAATGAAAATTTTTTTTAA
This sequence comes from Argiope aurantia, assembly GCA_026543865.1. Taxonomy (NCBI): domain Eukaryota; kingdom Metazoa; phylum Arthropoda; class Arachnida; order Araneae; family Araneidae; genus Argiope; species Argiope aurantia. The sequence continues at coordinate 1,077,771 of JAPMOR010080445.1, read as the reverse complement.
AAATTAATTAACATAACTTAATTTATTTAATTAATAATGAAATATTTTAAATTTCTGCCTGAAGCTGACATTTGTTGTTTACTGTCTGAGCTACGCTCTTCATTTTTTTTACTAACTTCAGAAAAAAAATAATCATATTACGAAGATAGCATGATTTAAACGGTGGTTTTAAGTACCGTCGGTAAATAAAGAGTTAATACCATTGTATGAATAAAAGAATACATTCTCAGATTAATTGAATGAATAAAAGAATACTTTCTCAGATTAGTTGAATGAATAAAAGAATACATTCTCTGTTTAGTTGAATGAATGAAAGAATACATTCTCTGTTTAGTTGAATGAATGAAAGAATACATTCTCAGAATAGACAATATCATCTGACTACACAATCTTGAAATAAAATGATGAAAGAAATTAATAATGAAACATTTTTTAGATTATGACAATTTTGAAGCTTAACATTTTTATATAAATTTTGCTTTTTTTACATTCAGAATTTTTGGTGCTTTTAAAAATTATCAAGTAAAGAAATATATAAAATTCCATACTTTCTCGCACGCTTCCTAAAAAGTTTGTTACCATTCTCCCCTTCTTCGTATATAAATTGTGAACTTCGGACAAGACCTGGAACGAAAGGAGTGTTCAGATTTTTATTTTCATTGTCCTAATATGAACTGTCTCTCTGCGGCTCTTTTTGTACTATGTAATAGAGAAAATCGAGTGCATGTTTTGACTCTTTTTTCCCAACCGAATGAAATTAAAAATGGATAGTGAACTACGAATTTAGTAAGAAGATGACATACCGGATTTCTTTGATCTAAGTTGTGTTTTTAAGTTATTGCATTCAATTGCATGCAAAAGTACAGACTGATAGACCGTCAGCCTTTTGACAGATTTTGTGTAAAATTTCATTATATTTTATATTTTAAAAGCTAAAGCTGTGTAATAAATTGTATTTATCTAAACCATTTCGTCTTTGAATAATCTCATTTACCTGTTATGTGAGTGCACAAACCCACAGACCATAATCCATTCAACGGATTTAATTCAAACTTTGATAGAGTCTATACTTTAGACGCTAAATCTGTCTATTAAGTTTTGTCTGCACCTGCTTAATTCTTTATGCTTTGTAGTCATCATGTACCCTTGGATAGGCAGGCAAACATACTTTGTATTGTTACGGAATTACTTCTTCCGTCTCGGGGGTTCTTTTAAGATATGATGGTCGATGCAGTAAGAAACAGTCCTTTAGTAGAAAACAAGAACGACGTTTATTGAACACAAAGACGCTAGCACACAGACGACGAGCCCATAGACGACAATTATTTACAGCCGAGACGAACACAGGACAGCACACCACAGCAAACAGTAACCCACAAGCAGTAATCGACCACAGCACACAAAGTAGCCAGACAAAATCCAACAGGAGAGGGGATCCTTGGAGCTTCTCTCTACGGTCTCTCCAAACGGCTGAAATTCTCCATTGTCTCCTCGCTTTAGCTACATCCAACTGCCGATTCACTACCACACGACTTGCTACTCCTCATACAACTTGATGCTGTATTCCGCAATAAACGCATCAGAACTCGGCACACAGCTCAGCTCAGCAATAGCTTGGGTATCACACAACGCTGGCACACCGAGGAACGAGTAACGAGTTATCCTCTCGAAGACTCATTACTCGTCTAAGACTCCGAATCCGATCTGATTCCTCGCAGCTTGAGACTGCCGGTCCTTTATAGTCCCCAGGAGGTGGAGCGAGAAGGTTTTGGCCGTATCTTAGTTCCTATTGGATGGATCGATAAAATTCTCGAAGTTTCCAGTAATTTCTATTTTGTCTCCAGTCGCCAAATGGTCGTCAAGCTCTGAGATCACTGACGCGGCACCCGATCAGCACCCACAGGGCTGATCATAAAACAGTCTTTCTTATGATGACACTATTCGTGATCGGAAGCAAAAATTACAGGTTTGTAACAGATAGATAGAGTTAGAAATATTCCATAGAAATTTATAATTTCGATATAAAGACTTATATAGTAAATTTCATCGATTTTGTTCAAAAATTTTTTTTTTGAATTCTTGTGTTTGAAACTGACTATATCTTCAGAATTATATTTGACCCACAATCAATCAAATAAAATTCTAAAAAATTGTTTCCAGACTCACAGAAATCTAAAACATGGAGATTCGTCAAAATGTCGTGATTGAAGTTTTTAGAGAGTTCAGTTCTTTCTCTTATATTACAATTCTTTCTGTTTGCAAGCTAAAAAACATTAATCTAATATTTATCAATAATCTTTGAAAATAAACATAGTTTTTCATCTTATAAGTATCCCACCAAAGCAATTATGAAAGAATTACGATTTACATAAAGTAAATGAAGACAGTAGTAATTAAATTTTGGAATAACTTTGAGCTCCCACTTGTTTTAATTACATCACTATAAATTTAATTATTCCTAATAAAATAAGGAATTTTAGGTATTTTTTCCTAGTAAAGAGTTTTTGTTTTAAAATTAACTCCAAAAAATGATGAATTAAATTGAGGTTCAAATGAAATATGTGTGAGTCGAAGACAAATTTTTAAAAAAAATGTGGACATGTAAGAATTATGAACTGTTTGCTAGTTTTAATAATTCTGCTTAAAAATGACTAGCTCAAAGAAAATAATTGAAGTATGTCCCTAGAGCATATTTCAAAGGGTGCTCGTTTGTTCGTCATTGTCGATTTCATAATAATGTAATTTATAACATTATGGGATGCAAATAAAGTCCACAAAGTTGCATTGCATTTTGAATTATTTTTTTGAAATTACTTTTTTTTTTAATAAATTGACGTTTTTTAGTTAACGATATGAATAATGTACAGAAGATCTTGAAAAAAAAATCTTTTCTTTTACAAAAACGAAAATAAATTTCAATTTAAAATCGAAGTGAAAAAAAACCCATTTCTTTTACATTTCCAAAACAATTCATTCGCCATTTTTTAAAAGTGAGATTAATCCGATAACACTAGAATAAAAAATACACAATTTTCTCTGAAATATATTTTAGAAAACAAGTTCTAGAAACGAAAACAAATCCCGTTGAGTTTTCAACTTCCAAATGCAATGCACTAAAAGAAATGCAAAACAAACCGCAAATCTTTCTTTTAAGTGAAATATATCTTAATTCATTTAAAAATCTTTTTTAAGAACTACTTTTAATAAAAGCAAATCCAAAAATCAGATCATGGCATTCAGAATTATTTTTAACCTATTCTACAGTTCCATTTTTTTATTATCGTTTGGCATAATAGGATTAGAAAAAAAACAAAAAAAAAAACAGAACAATTGGAAGAGAACATAGAAAAGGCATTAATACTAAACTAAATTAATACTAAACTGCAACCGAGTTTTAATAGCCGAGATATCTGGTGTCAGACGAACATTTACGTACAAATCCACGCCATCTGGGAGGAAGTAATGCAATTAAGGAGTTTTAGTTCTTGTGTAGTTATCAACTTCATCAGCGGCACTGATTTGATTATTGAGATTTTCCGAACACTACACCAGCGAATGATACAGCCCTGGAGACCACAGGGGAAAAAAGATCACGGATCTCCCCTCTCCCTTTTTTTTTTCCTTCTCTCGTCAATATCGTGTTTCGTTTGAGAAGAGGGGGGGAGGCAGAAGAAAACAGAGATTAAGGAATCTTATTTGCGCTATGCAAATACGGCATAAATTATTATTTTTATTTATCTTCTAATTATTCATTTTCTTTCTTGTAGCGAAGTTGAAGACAAATAATGGAAATTGTAGAACGCATTAGTTGGTTTTTTTTTTCTTTTTTTCCAAATGATGATTTTGAAACCCATTTTTGTTTGGTGTTTTGGTATTCCAATCTCATTAATTGCTAACGATCTCGAGACTTCTATATTTTAGATGCGATGAAACCACGCGCCATAAAACTGCAAGTTATTAATTGTTATAGAATTGACAGTTGCAACAAATGCAGCAGAATGGGTACACGTCATTGGTCAGCAACTTTGTTGCGCTACGTTATGAGTCTACATTTTTTCTACATGCATACACACACACACACACACACACACACACACACACACACACACACACACACACACACACACACACACACACACAATTACAAACTACAAAAGTTCATTCGGCGTGCATGAATTCATTATTCATGACTGTTAGTTCACATTCATCATTAACAAAAGAGAACGAATTCATTATTTTGTGTTATTTGACTTTTCTGGATGATGTTATCCATAAATTAAATGATGGGTGATGTTATCCATATGCATTTCGACAAATCGTGACCTTAAAGAATCCTGAAGGTCACGGACAAATACAATAGCAAGTAAGTACCAATAACAAATATATGGAGAATTTAGAAACAAAGATTAAGTAGGCATGTAACTTCACTAATTCAAGGACAACTTCAGAGATGTGTAGCCTGCACAGGTGTTAATTCCAAATCATACATTTGGGAATTCTCTCGAATTATATGGCTGCCGGTCGGAATATAAATGGATAGGAAGCTAACCAAAACATCGGAACTGAGAGAGTTATTCTTTTTTCCTTTATTTTGTATTTTGGCGAATAATTAAACAATCCCATTATCATGACTTGTAGAGATAAATATGCATTATATCGTGTAAAATATTTGTATATTTGACCCTATTGAGGATTGAAAATATTCGCCAATATATGATGGGATTATATTAAAGATTAAGCATATGTACCAATATATGATGAGATCCTATTCAGGATTAAGCATATGCACCAATATATGATGAGACCTTATTGAGGATTAAGCATATGCATTAATACAAGATGAGACCCTATTGAAGATTCAGTATATGTACTATATATGATGAGACCTTATTGAGGATTAAACATATGCAATATGTGATGTGATCCTATTTAGGATTAAGCATATGCACCAATATGTGATGAGATCCTATTTAGGATTAAGCATATGCACCAATATGTGATGTAATCCTATTGAGGATTAAGCATATGCACCAATATGTGATGAGACCATATTGAGGATTAATCATATGTGCACCAATATGTGATGAGACTATATTGAGAACTAAGCACATGTACCAATATATGATGAATGCAGGAGGAAGGACATCTAAATTATTTTGTACAAGGTGCCGAATATTCTACAGCTGTCATTGTATTGGTTTCTCTTAAAGTGCAAAGTAATGCAGAGCAGCTTAGTAACTCAATAGATCTAATAATGACATATTTGAAGGTAACAAAAAAAGCTTTAAAGTTCTCAATAATCACCATCTCGACAGAATCATTAAAATAACAAAAATTTGATGCAGAAAGGCCATGCTTCATGAAATGGGGACTCAGAATACTATACAACATTTCAATCAATCATTATCTCTGCTGCCACTTGAGTTAATGCTGATGCAGTTTTCCTTGTACTGATGCAGATTTTCATTACATCAATTTTTTTCTATTTATGGGTATATAAATCCTTTCAAATACGTCGTCATAGTGGCATTGAAAAATTAAAAAATGATCTATTAAAATGACCTATTTAAAACTCTATGTTGTCATTTTCGATAAAATAATTTCATTTTCTGATTCTTCATGTGAACTGCGCAGTCAATTAGTAAATATTTCTTCCTCAGGTTTTTTTTTTTTTTTTTTTACCAGTAAAAGAAAATAGGGCGATAAAACGTTTGATAAAATATGAAAATGGTATGAAGGTCATCACAAAAATGAAATATATTCTAGAACAGTTTGCAAAATAATATTTTTTTAATTACCAAAATGAAGAAAAAATTTCCACAACCTAATTAATGTAACAAAAAAACAATTTTTAAATTTTAAAATGATTTAAATATCTGTATAGTGAAATAAACATTCGTAGAGAAACGCCACGCTCCCGTTTAATTTTTAATTGATTAATATACCAATTAAAATTTCAAAATAATATCTCCAATGTGCCGTCCTTCCAAAATATGTGACATTTAATTTTTTTACTTACATTTACTTATTTTTATTTTAATTACTTAATTATTTTTTTACTTAAGTTTAATTACTTAAGTCAAACGGCTTGTCCTATAATACGCCACTACACACACATTCTCTCTTATTATTAGAAAAAATAGACAAATAAAGTAAATAACATTTAATAATTTAGATTTGAAATAAGATTAATTGAATCCATTAATTTTTCGAAACTAATTGTGAAAAGACTCTACTGTTTGCAAACATCTAACGATGCTAACTGCAGTTTCGCGGCAGTAAACTTACATATTAAGAAATATGAAGAAATCTATCATAAAAGACTCTGTAAATGAACATTTACACACTCATTTGCCTTGTACCGGCCAAAAATAGATCACACTGTTTCTCAATTAGGAAAGAGCTAATTCTATCATTCGCGCAAAGGTCAGATAAAACATCTAAAATAAATAACTACTAGACGAAACCAAATCAGCAAATAGCGAAAGTTTAACCAGGATAAGTTTTGCATCAAGCTGAATATGAAAAATAAATGCTAATGATATAAATGGAAGGCAAAAATCGGTTTGATGAATTTCCATGCATTAAAATAATCTAACTGGAATAAGGTTGATGAAAGTGAAACCAGAAAAGGAACAGAGAGGTTTCGAAAATGGACCAAGGTTTCGGTGAGGGTCAAAGATGACCACTGTTTGGGTGTTTCCTTCTTTCCAGAGAACCCGTTTGATCTACAGGTGGAGCGATTTAATCAATATCATCACCTAATTACGACATCAACACGATTTCGGCGGCCTTCAGGTGTGATATGTAACTGATAGTCTTTCATCATATGTTTGACAGCGAGAAATGAATTCGTGGATTAATGTGTTCTCATTATTTCAACCAAATCACATCCTAATCAGTAATGGTATAATCAACATGTATCCACTAATTCAATAAATCATTTTCTGTTCACTGTCATATGGTAATTTTATCACTTGGGTTGAAAAATGATGCAAAAGGCGGAAATTTTATATAATTTTCGGTAATTTCATTGAAGACAATACGTAACTGCTAGTGTCATTTAACCCTTTGAACTGAAATGACGAGTCCAGATTGTCGTGAACGTGGTTGAGTAAACAATGGCGAGCTTATTTGACAAAAATTATTGAAAGTTGATGCTTTTTATGAAAATATTTATTTGTGAAAAAGTTTTTATGAAAAAAAAATGTAAATTTCTATATCAGTTCTTAAAATTAAGAAAATTAAACTGTCTGCTTGAGAAGCGCTGACTGAAAATAAATTGCCATTAAATATGTTAATGATAACACGTTGTATTACAATGTAGTGGGAAGATTGGATTATCATGGTATTGAAAACTGAATTGGTACCTTGCAACTTTCAAGGGTTCGAAGATCTTAAATTTTTCTGTGGAAATGCGATGATAATCCAAATATTGAGCCTTCCTTTGATCTATAAAGACCACATATTCGAACAATTCAATTTAAAATCAAGTATTTTTTAAATTTAATAAAACATATGCCCAATTTCAGATATGATTAATTTTTTTACTATTGGACATCGACAGATTTGCTGAACAATAGCTTGGAGAATTTTATATTTGAACATCTAGAAACCTTAAAAAGATTATATATTTTTTAAAAAATATTTTAAATAACTTTTAAATTTATTTTTTCAAAATGAAGTACTGCACTTACTTCTCTTGGCGATATCCAATAATTAAATATTTTTCAAATTGTCAGAATATTTGTTAGTTGAAAGCTGCTCGGATAGAAATAAAATTAAAATCAATAAAATATATATGATTTAGGAAGATGAATGTAGTAGACCGAAATTTGCATTACTTAAGGAACTTTGCTTAAATAGCATAATCCAGCTTTGCTTGTAGAAAAGTATGACAACCTGCCTGCTGGGTAATTTAAATTGCTATAATTTTCAAAACAATTGGTTGCTTTATCAGATGGTATAAAAATCATTTTTGTGCAAAAATTATTTAGGAAAATTTTTTGCAAAAACTCCGAAGTTGACTTAATTTCTTTCAATTAATCAATGAATTTGACAAATATTCTTCTTGAGATTCAAGAATAGCATAATTAACTTAAAATTGACTCTCAAACCAGCTGGAGTGGTCTCCCCAAAACTTTCCCGCATAATCTAATAAAATTGTCATGCCAGAGAACGCATTACATGGTAAGGGCGTACAATAGTACGAAATAATAACTTCTGTCGTGAATTTAGCTTTTTTTACTGAATCTATTATATTACCCTTAGCGAGTTATTTGGCAATTAATCCCTGATATAAGGGTATTAGTACACAAAAAACAAATTTGTGCTTTAGACACGTTTTTCTGAACCAGCTCAAACAAAAATTTGACATAAAACTGTACTTGTAATCATAAAATCCTATTCCAAATTTGATATATTTAAATCACCGCGTTTTTGAAATTTCACCTTTCTATCTTTCTGAAAGTACAGGCTGACAGACAGTCAACTCATCGATGTATTTGGGTCAAAATTTAGCAGGTGTGTATACTATAGATATTATATCTGTGTACCAAATTTTATCTATCTAACTCTGTTCGTTTGGTAATTATTGTGTTAATTTATATTCAGACAGACGGATTTCCTTTGAACAGATTTTACTGAAAGAAATCTGCAACTTTGGTGTAAAGACCCTATTCCAAATTTCTACACCAATATCAAAGTGTTTATGTGTAATCTTTGTCACAGACAGACAAACGGAATTTTCCGAAAAGCGTGCTTTTCGAATTCATGTCTAAAACACAGAGATTCGTCAAAATCTCGATTTCAAATTTTTTGACGATTACTGTGCTTTCTCTGTACGATGTATATGTGCTAATTTGATGTTTGTACCATTTGCCAATTGCCAGGAATTTTGTGTGTGTGGGAGAGAGAGTGAGAGACAGATATGTATTCTCTGCATTATGATATTTATACATAAAATACGATCATATAATCTGGGTACTTTATTCAAAAGTGGAAAAACCAAGATATGTTTTTGGTCGTGTGACTATTTTAAGCCAAGTTTTTGCACAGTAGCTTCTGAGGCTAAACAGCCCTGAGCACCCAAGGACAGAAGTCTGACTTCTAGCTCCTGAAGAAGAAACACGCACACACTCGCTTGCACAACTTTTCACATGGGGGCTCATTCACGCACTTCACAGATGGAACACAGGGCACCACGCCCGAACCGGGTACCTGTGTTCCAACACGCCCGAACCGGGACTCGAACCCAGGGAAGACGCGCTATCCCTATGCCAGGACGCCGGCCAAGATATTTCTGAAATCAGGATTAAAATTCTAAAATCGGCAAACTTTTTCCAGACTAGCGGTCCCCGCCTTAAGAGGCGCCACGGAGGAAAGACATGATTGCGGGGTTTTTTTGTTGCCATTTTTGAAAGTTTTATTACAAATGTATATAAAGTATTAGTTGAAGTATTTTATTAAAGTATTATAAAGGTGAAACAAATTTAAATAATATCCCAGATGCCAGTTGCCTTCGTTATTTCAATGACTGTCTAGAATAATTTGGAATGTCTGACCATTTTATTTAAAATGAAAGCGATTCGTTTTCACTTTCTCGTATGCGAAGCAGAGAAGTGCTGCCACTAAAATGTAACTCGAGATTTTGTCGAATGTCCACGTTTCAGATCTCTCTGAGTCCAAAAAGCACATTTTGGCATTATATTTCACTGTCGGTCTGCATGTGAGCATGATAACTCAGAAACGTTATGCGCTAGATATATGAAATTTCGTAAGCAGATTTACGGCCGAATTTTTAGATTTCAGTCAAATTTTGACGGAAATTCATTCGTAGGAAGTCTGTCCGTCTGACTGTTCAAGTGTACGGAAATTCGATAATTACAAAACGCAAAAAGCTAGGAAGATAAAATTTGGCACATAGGTTTATAATATATATTTTGATTCTGAAATCTGACCAAAGATTGAACGTTTGTGGGTCTGTAATTTCGAGTGCACGTAAACACAATAATTCATAGTGACTTAAACGAAAGATTCGCAATGATTCAAATCAAGGAATTTCGGAGTTTGTTATTGTTATTACAACTGTAATTCCGTGTTAAATTTTGGTGTCAATCGATGTCAAAAAGATGCCCAAAATACGTATTTGCTCGATAGACTTAGTAAAAATTCTAGATTTTTCTAGCCAAAGATCTATATTTCTTAAATGTCTTTCATCAATACCATGCAAAGTATTCGCAGTCTTACCGAAGTTCCACAATTTCCTGCGGAGGGGGGGGGGGGGAGGAGAATATAAAAAATTATTGCGGAATATGCGAGAAAGTTTCGGAAAGACTATTCTTGCTGGCTTTTAAAACGATCAAGAGGTGAAAAATCAACGAGTCTCCTAAGCCTATAAAGAGACCCGATTCTGAGCACCTCTAGAGTGTTAAGAGCCTTACAAACAGCCAAAAACCCTTTACAAGATCTCATTAACCCTTCTCTCTGAAAATCTGCAAAGGCACCAACATCAATTAGCGTCTCCAAGGCGACATTTACGGCAAACATCAATTAGAGCTTCCGGAGGGCAGCCCTGCGGTCGGAGGATGCCAGGGTGGTCCAGACACTTTCATGCAGACGATAATTTGCTCTCGAAAGAAGAGTTACGTCTCGTAAGAAAGGCAAGGCGTGTCTGCTGACCTGAGCTCCTCACTTTTGGAAAGGATGCGACCGTGGCCGAATCGATGGCGTAATGTTCGGTTCCTTCATGCTGAAGGTCCGTTCTATTGAGATCAATCTAGAAAGACAGATTGCTATTATTGTTATTATTATTAGCAATCTGTTTTAATTGACACCTTCGCAGCCTGTGTCGATAATGGGAATGATGCATAAGTACATTTCCATTTTGGTTTTGGTCTACAGGTAAATGGTGAATTTCAATCTGATTTTAGCAGTTTTGAGCAGCAAATTTAGGATTTCTTTTTTCCTGAGATGAACTGAAACATAGATCTAGACCTCAAATATTTTGCAATGATAATTAATATTTTTTTATGTGGATGAAATTCTAAAGTGCCATTGTTTTTGGTGAAAAGGCATTAATGTACTTTTATGATATTACTTCTTTTGAAGACAACATTCTTTCAAGTGTAATTATATTAACGGATATAAAGAGAAAAAAGATCTACAGTCGCCAGATGATTTTTTTCTTCTTATCCGTCAAAATTAGGAATAATGTTTAGAAATCAGAAACAGAACCAGAAATAATATTTGTCAGAATGAAAATCTGATAATTTTTTTACATAAAGTAAAAAGAAATGTCGTTTTCTTTTTTGCATATAGAGGTATAATTATAAAAATCCAATTTGAATGTATTTCTTCGAGAGGAAAACATTATTACGTTAATAAAAATGTATGGGAACCCGTTCTACTATTCTTATGAGTAAAAATATTTAAAGCAAATTCAGAAATTTTATTTTGAAACATCGTAGCATGATGATGTTTCTAGTATACTTGCTTATAAACACACAATTCAAGTAATGAACAATATTGTCAAAAAAAAGTTTTAAAATTAAAGAAAAAAAGTGCACGTAAATGAAATTGTCATCATTAAAGAATTAATTGGGTTCAAATTTTAAAATGATTAAAAATGGTTTTAATGTGATAATATGATTCTGTTCCAAATATCTATCATGCAATTTTAAATTGGGACATTATTATAACTGAACTAAGCTGAACCGACTTAACAACTTGAGATAATGAGAGAAATTTGGTTTTGTTTTATTGCCATCCTTCCAGAGATCGTCAAACTGTCTATTTTCTTTTATGCGAACTTGATAACATTTTTAACGTAGCAATCAAATTTTGGATTCAGACGGTCCAGAGGAAGATACAGTGTTCCTGAGTTCATCTTCGATGTTCTTTATTAAGTGACGGAATTATATGCCATTTTGTAAAAGTGTGATAAAATACGAAAATGACATACTGTGGAGGAAATCAAGATGAGAACAAGTCCACTCATTTCAAAGGTCGTTTGTTTCGAATTCTTGGAAATCTTTTTCAGAAATAATAGCAGGAGTTTGTGAAATCACCAAAGTAAAAAAAAAAAAAAAAAAATGTTTTTCTTTATTTTGTTGCTTGATGCAAAATCTTTAGTATTAACGTTGCTATTTTGTATTAGAAACTCTTTATTTCGAGGAACTTTTCAAATTGGCACTATTTAGACAACTTCAGAACTTCCAATGAGCATATTCTACTTCTTACGAATCAACTTTGGTTTCTGAACTCGTTGATGAAATCTTTCAGCGACTGCACGATTCGCCGCTACAAAATCAAAGATACAGGTACACAAGAACTATATTTGTTATGCTACACGCGGCTCGTAAAACTGACTTCAAGATTAGATATATAAACGCCCAGTTTCCAAGCAATACTAGGGCTATTTTGGGACGGACCTCGTAATTTTGGTCAGATGATGAGGACAACACCTGAGTTTTCACCCCGTCTTCAAACTTCCACACCACACCATTGGGAGGACGTTTCTCCTTGATGGATTGAGCGAGCACTAGACCCGCTTACACGGCGGTTCTTCGGTAAAATCAGGTCTCAAACCTGAAACCTTCTGGTTCCGAGATCTTACCACTAGGCTACCGCGGCCTCAGCTTCAAATGCTACAGGTAAATAAAGCAAACTTATTCAGGTTATTCCGAATCTTAATTTCTTCAAACCGTACTACTACATTTAATTAAAAAAATTTTGAAATGATGATATTAGAAACAAAATCGGATTTAAATTTTTCATTCCCCACAATTATGTTGTTTCATGTAACACTTACAAATAATCAGTAAGGATTTGCAAATTTGAAACAGGGATTGGATATTTCTTTATTACTTTATATCGAAAACTCTTTTAATCCAAATATTTTTTGATCAGGCACTATTCACAACTTCTATACTTTTAATTAGGGCTTTTTAAATATTTGAAAATAATTCTGAAAAACAATGGTCGGAAATCTTTAGTTCCGAAAATTTACTTCATAATCCTGCTGCTTGAAGCAAAATTCTAAGAAATTTCAGAAAATGAATTGGGATTGGCAAATTTGTTGGAAAATAGGATTGTTAATTAGAACTCTTTTTTTTTTCAATAATAATTTGGTCAGATAACATTCACTGCTTTTAATTCTCAATATCTATTCAGTTTACTACTTATCTATTCAATGAATCCTCAATTCAATAGATATTTTTTCAATCTTTAAGGTATGTGAGAGTGAATTTTTTTAAAAAAAGTTCGTAAATGATTATATTTTTGAATATTTCAAAAATTGGAAATATATATATATATATATATATATATATATATATATATATATGTGTCTAAAAAGATGTATAAAGCTAAACTTTTCTAATTTAGGGATTTATCAAATGATATACTTAAAATTTTGAGGATAGGTTAAGAAATATATTAACTATAAATAAATATATAAGAAAATAATTATAAATATTAACTATAAAAAATAAGCTACATTTCTATCCTTCCTTAAATATTTGAGTTTGATTGATAAATAACAAAAAATTTTCAATTTTTTTTCACACTGTGAAGGACTGAAAGAACTATGAAATATTTCTAAATGAATCGATTACTTTTTCTCTAATTCAGGAACTACAGAACATATTGAGAAATTGTCATTCCAAATTTGCGCAAAAAATATATATTAGATTTTGATGTATGAGGTTTTAAGTAAAAAAAAAATTCTATCAAAGATTAGAATTTAAGAAAAAAATAAAAGGCATCTAAAGATGTAAAATAGTATTAAGACGTATACAGATGCAAGTATAAAAATCAGTGTAACTTTCTAAAAAATAGGCTTAGAAACAAAATTCTAACGACTTTATAAAAAAAATCCGTTTAAATATCAAGAAAATTAAATTTAAAAAAAATCCTAAATTCGTAAAAAATTGACTTTTTAACATAGTCAACTATCTTAAATACAATATGTATTTTAAAAATAATAACTGGAAATGTTTGGCACCGAAAACATTCTACAGAATTCTGTTATTTGATGCAAAATCCAATTCCAGAAAATGAATTGGGATTAGCAAGTCTATTTGAAAAGTTATTTCTTAGTTACTTAACACCGAAAACACTTTTTTTTCTTCAAATATCTCTTCAAAGAAATATGGTTCAACCTATTCTAGTTATGATTTTGAATGTGACTTTCAAACTACGACAGGAATTTATACTGATGATTTACCGGCAACCGATCAACTTTGGTTTGAAGATCCCTTGATCGAAACTTTCAACCATTGCATGGCCCCCCACTGCTGAATCGGAGACAATTCATACAACAACAATATCAACAACAACAACAAAAAAGATAAATTTGCTACCCCACAGGAGGGCCGCCAAATTGGCTTCAAATCCTGAAGGGAAATAAAAAAGATCTGCTAGGATTATCCAATTCCATCTGCGGCATAAGCTGCTTTATTACCTCCCCTGAAGACCCTACTTGGAAAGTAGGGGGAACGGGGGAGGCAAGAGAAGAAGATCTCATCTTTGTTCGTCGAATTGCTGGATAACAAGAACTTCTTTTTTTGGTATGTCTCGCTCAATTTTTCGTAGAGCATTTTCTAGTACAATATAATAAGAAATTGGTTTGAGTAGTTTTTTTCTTCTTTCTTTCTTTCTTTCTTTGGCCGTATTAAATGAAGACTAGATGAACTTTCTTTTACTGTTTCTTCGACAAAAGGGACATCCTCTTATATATATTTCATATATCTTTAATTAATTGCAAAAGTCCTTTTTATAAATGTTTTTTTTTTCGTCTGCAGGTTTTTGTTCTTTTGTAACGTGGATCGTTTCAAGTTGGATTAAACATATTGGTGTGTCGTCTAGCTTTAATGGGAATAATGGAATGCTTTTAGGGCTCTTATTTGCAGAATGCTGTAATCAATTGCATGTGTGGAAAAAAAAAAACGTTGTAACCGATGGCGGAAGTATAGATTGAGAAGATTGCAGTAGTATAAATGATTTAAATTTGCATATAAAAAAACTAAGATTTTTACTAATTAGAATCGTTTTCTTGATTCTTATTAGTTTGTTATTTTAATTAATCTACTTTCGTAAGGTTTTAAAAAAGTTTTGAAAGAATAAAAATAACAGAGAATATTTTTCATAGATTTTTCAAGGAAATTCATTTTTGTAAAATAAATTTATTTCAAAATAAATTTATTAAAAGTGAAATTGTCAAAGTTAAGTGGTGTTTATTTTTAACTTATTTTCCAAACACAAAATCTTAACAGTTACTATAACTGTGGTGCAGTCATTTTTATGAATGTAAATCTACAGATACATGCAATTTTAATTCAGATACTCTTAAATGAATGTTAATACAATGTTAAAAAATTATTTCATTACAGCTAAGAAGTGAAATATATACTGCCAATCCTCGGATTCGAAAACCTGCCGCGCTTTTGCGCATGTGTCAGGATGCGTTTATTTAGTCAAAATAAGGGAAGGAAAGATGAAAAGAGGAGATGTTTACATCTATATCTATATCTATATCTATACTTATAATAAAGCTCAATGTGTGTGTGTGTGTGTGTGTGTTGGCGCTCTACAGACCAGACCATTCAACATACAGCTACCACATTTGGCACGTGTATACCTTGGAGGCCGGGAATGTGCACCTGGGGGTTATTTTTTCGAATTTTTAACTAGAATTTTATTTATTTAAAAATTAAGCGAAATTTTGACATGTTTCTGCTATAACTGCCGAAAATATTACCGCACAAAAAAGATTTTTACATGAAGTTAAAGATAAAAAATTTATCTTTTAAATGATACTACTGTTTTAATCTTAAAATTAAATTTCTATTTTTAATGAATTTTTAAATAAATATTTTAACTATGTTTTTCAATAATTTTTTTCGTCAAAAATAAAAATGAGGATTAAGCACGTTTCGCATTCATGAGAAAAAAATAGCTTTTTTCAAAGTGTTGCCATCACATTGATTAAAGCTCTAACTGAAAATAAATTAAATCTTTTTGGAAATGAAATCTGCAAAATTATAATTTTCGGCAAGTGTCTGTAAGAAATGAAACAAATATGAAATATTATTTTTTCTAAAAAATAAATTCAAGAAAAATTATTTTATGATCTTTTACACTCTCTATACAGGGTGTTTATTCAGTCCCGGATCCATTTTGATATTTAATGACTCATAAAATAATGAAGATGTAAACAAACTTATGGCATTTATTGATGGAATAACTCATATATTTTCCTTTTCAGGTTTGAATATTTTTACTTTTGTAAATATCGTCTGCGCGTGTTTTTAATTTCAGATAATTTCATTTTCCAGTCTAAATATCTGTACTTTTCTAAATATCGTCTGCTTATTAATTGCATTTTTCTCTCTTTTGTTTTTGGCAACTATTGAAATGTTATGTTTACTTTTGATGTGTTTCTTCTATGTAGTACTTTTGTATGTGATGTTTTATTCGATCGGATATTAAGGAGAATGCATACACCACAAGAGAAAGCACAGATTTTATGGTGGTCATAGAGTTAATTTCCAATCAACTAAATCACTGACTTTTAAGAGTTAATTTCAAATCACTTAAACTGACTGATTTATGAAGATTTGAATATCACTATTCAATAAAAAAAGGATAATTTTAGATTTTTCATCGATCGTTTCAAAGAAAATACGCCAATAAGCGCGCAGGTTTCTCAAGATTAATTGGCCTAAGATTATGAAAATGGTGAGTTTTTCTAAATTTTTAACATTTAAAACTTCATAAATAAGTCTTAGTTGATCGTGGAAAATAGAAACATTCATTCATTTATTTAAAATTTGGTGTGTCCAGAATATTTATCAGAATATGATACCTTACTGCATTAAATTTAGACTTCATAATTTTTGAAATATATTTATAAGCAGGAACAAAATATTATTATTGATTTCATTTCAATCCTTTTGAAAGCAAAACTAAAAACTGAATTTTATGCTGAATCTCAGAAATTTTTGTTGAATTATTGTTTGAGATATTACATAAACTATGAAAAATATTTTGTAGTTAACATAAGACTTAAATACCGAGCGATTCTGTTTGCAATACTCATATTCAATAATAATAATAATTAATAAATAACAATAAAGATGATTAATAAAATAAAACGCTTGATTTTATTAAAAAATATCTTAATATTAATTTCAATTTCGTCATTTAGATTTTTAATTAAAGTTGAAGTTTTACCGGAAATGGCAACAATTTAGCAAAATATATATAGTAAATTGAACGAAACGATCTAAACAATATAAGTTTGGTATGACTATCAAAATTTGAAGACTAAAAATGTTTTGTTTCAGAATCCTTTAAGAGACCAGTTACTTAAAATATTTAATTGAAAATTGTAGCGAGCGGTAATACTGGCGAACCGGCTGGTCGCCAAAGGCGGCTAGTTTAACAATAAAGTGAACTCGGATTATCGACGAACTAAGAAAACGTAAAATTTGTGATTGGCTCGTAATATTGTGGGAAAATGGTATTTATTATTAATAAGATATTTTAGAACAATGTTTATTTACTACCAGCTGGTACCCGGCTCGTTGCTGCCGCAGGAGAAATAATTTTGGAAATATCGTTTGGAATTTAAAATAGGTATTTTGTTTAATTAGAAATGATAGAAAGAATGATATTTATTTTCTTTTCGGCAAAGAATAAACTGATTGAAATTTTCAGATATATAAAGGAGTAGTACAAATAATATTTATTCTTTTTTTTCCTTACTTTATTATTCAAGTGCTTTAGGGTAGACAATATTTTTTGTTTTTCCGTCTTCAGCAAAAACAAATAAATTTCTTGACGGTCCGACTTGCAAGCATCCAGCATACAACTGGCCCTGTGAAAAACATGGATTTTCTAAGTTCAATTCGCACACTTGGAGTGATTGACCTTTCGCCTTGTTGATGATCATCGAGAATGCAAATCGAATGGGGGAATTGCAATCGTTTGAAATCAAAAGGCATGCCAGTGAGAATAATGGGAATGAGTGGAATGACCACATCTTCTCCAACTGACTTTCCGTTAAGAATAGTTATTTCGCTTGTAGCCGCATATTCTGATACGCGTTATCAGGTAGCCTACACACGTTGTCTTCCGTTTCTTGTCGCATGTTGATCTTGAGATTCTGAAGCATGCGAATTTGCAATTCATAAACGATCTGCTTTATGGCTCTCTTGTCGTTCCTCGTTTGTTTGAGAAGCTCGTATTGGCTTATTTCTACGTGCTGCACAGGTAGATTTCTTAAATGACGAACGTTTGAGGACATTTCTTTTTGAAGCAATCAACACGATATACACTTGTATAACCGAAATGTCGTTTGCCGATTCACTGAACAAATAGAAAAATTACTGTTTGCATTGGAAAATTTCCTTTATATACAACTTAACTTGATCGGCATCGATAATAATAATTCTGTTTTGTGTGTGTGAGATAAACTCTGAATAATATGTGCGGTTTGTCGCAGACAAAATATTGTGTACGATGAATGCAAGCATGTGTAGTTAACTATTCACATGTTGCAGAAGAAAAAAGTTAAGTAGAAGAAAGGGAAAAGAAAAAAATAGCGCTTGCATTAAATATTTTCGATTTCCTTTCACTAACATTGATTGGCATGAGTCATAATAATTTTAGATTGTTTGATATATGTGCGATTAACTCGGAATGGCATACGTCGTTTGCCGTTTATTGTTTATCTTTTGTCAATTGTCAATTTAAAAATGTAACCTTCACACAAGTGCAAGCAATAAATTGGCAAAGTTTCATCGAAATCCGTTGAATGGTACGGAAGTGCATAAGGTACTAACAAACAAAAATTCATTTTTATATATTAGATATCATAACTGTACTATGGCTATAAACTTCACGCAGACGCAAGCAATAAGTTGGCAAAGTTTCATCGCAATCGGTTGAACGGTACGGCAGCGCATAAGGTACGAACAAACAAAAATCCCTTTTTATATATTAGATAAGGGGCCTGAAGATATAATGAATACATGAAAAATTTCTGTTCTTAAAATTTGATAATTACCTTTTTACAAAATAAAAATAAATATTTTTAAAAAATATTTTATATATTATTTTATTTGTTATTGCACTTTTTTGGAAACATTTTGAAGTGAAGAGTCGATAACTCTAACATTTAATGATATTATACAAAATATTTTTTGTGCCACACCTGAAAACTTTTTTGCCACTTGAAGTAGCCATATAAGCAATAAATACCGAATTTTGAATTAAAACAAAATACTACAGTTAGAAATGACATGATACTCGCATATGTGTGGGAAATAGAAGAAGAAGAAAAAAACTACGAAAAGGCACGTAATGGAGTGATAACCAAGGTCAAATGTTGATGAAGAATTCTAGAAATGCGCTCATCCTTCAACGTCTCAACCCTTAGAGAGGTAAAATCGTCGAAAAAAATGTGATACTCACAGGATACATAAACGAGCAATATATATATAATTAATTCCCTTTCTGTATATGTATAATTTCTGTTTCTTTTTGGTCTGTTTACCAAATCTGAAGATTTCTGTAAAATGTTGAACTAAATTCATTCTCATAAAGTGCGCCCATCTTTGAGAGCACAATAAAAAGCTAAATGGATAACAGTTGGTACATTGTTTATCAACTATAGGGTGGATCTGTATGAATCTACGAATCATATATATGTACTGTCTCCCGCTTTATATATTTGAATGTATATAAATGCCATAAAGATTTACATAAAAGAATTTTTCGTATCATTTTAGGACCGAATTTGTAATTCTGCTTCAAAATTTGGTTTCAGTTGGTCGAATCTCCACGTTTCATGTCTCTTTGAATCTGAAAGCACACTTTTGGAATAATATCTGTCTGTTTGTGCATCCATCTGTCTATGCACAAGATAATTCAAAAATTGCTTTAAGCTGGATGAATGAAATTAAGTATGTAGCAGTTGCCGTGGATGAAACGAAGGTTTTTCATTGTTGCGAAAGTGTTTTGGATTTTCAGGAAGGTCGAAAATCTGTGAAACTTTAAAGGTAAAACGTGTATTTGGATGCAATATCTATATCTATATATATATATCTTAAAACAAAATCTACGAAAAAGAAAATGTTCAAGACTTTTTCCTCTTTACAAACTCCGCAGTTTGGAGTCGATAATAAAAGAAAACCGATACTTTGGCTCTGTGTGGGAATATTTTAAACGGAAGTTAAAGAGACCGAATCTCCATTCATTAAATTGCTTCCTTAAATATGTATGAACCGGTTTTGGTAAAACAAGAACCGGATGCAGTTTCCCGCCAACCGCGCCAAATGTGAAAAACTTCGCCATGAATGTGATATCTTGTGATGATCATGAGAAGTAGTGACAAATGACTTTTAGGCGATAAAAGTGGTCAGAAGCATCAAATTTGGCACGAAATACTCGAGTCCTGAGTTTGATAATAGCAGATTCAAATGGCGTTTAAGATATGTTATTGAAAGGGATTCGCTGACACACATATACACATTTTTTATTATAATAGCATCGAGGGAGTTTTTTTAATGCTTATACGAAGTACATTAACGTAAAATATTGTCATAAATAATGTTGATTTCGAGATTTTAATGCCACTTACCTGATATTTCAAACTTCCCTATAACCATAAAAACATTTTTGGAATTATCTGGGCCGCCAATCTGTCTTCGAATAAGATGACTCAAGAACACACACACACACACGCACGCACGCGCACACACACACACAATAATAATAATCTAGAAGGATGAAATTACGTGTACAGTCTTTGCATAAAAATTGTTAGTGTGTGTCAAATTGTTTTCCGCAATCTAAATCGTAATTAGTTTCTCTTCAAAATCGGAAAAAAATCTCAACCATATTTAAACGAAATCCGTGTTTGAAAAGCCTGTTTTTTTTCTCCCACTTCTATACATTGGTATTCGAAACAAAACGAGCAATTTGGATTAAATTTGTTACATTTTAAATTTTGTTTTATCATCAAAATTGTAGGTATGATTCGAATTTGTCACAAAGTAACTGTCTATCGGTCTGTCAATTTTCTTAACAATATCGAACGCAATAACTTATAATCACAACCAATAACATAAATAATATTCTATCTTGACACCATAATTGCTTATTTATGCTAACTTTTTGTCGCATCATTCAAAGCATAAAGATTACAAATTCACCATATTTTTTTAAAATTTCACTATGAAATTTATCTCAAAATGAGCCACATCGATTTATAATATTGTTAAGAGTTTGTAATATTGCTTCCCTATGCAGTAAATTTCATATTAGTAAGAGAGCTTCTGATAATTAAATTGCTTCTGAATGGATATCAGGTTAATTGCTCCCAATTTTGGGAATAAACTTGGTGACAAATTTAGCGACTTTGGAGATAAAAATGAAGGATCTCGAATATTCAAGAAGCTTGGCGATATTTCTATTTGAACTGGAGATATAACGTTTGTTGTAACACATTTGATGCCCTATCATGGGAACTATAAAAAATGGATGCGTATAAAAGAATTAATCCGTAGTCGGGTTTGTACAGTTGAAAGAAGTAGTAGTGGAGTGAAATCTCTCTGTAGTGTTGATCTCTAGCAAGTTCACTCTAAGCATTGTGTTCTATTGTAGTAATTTAATAACGCTTTGCTGTTTGTGCATTGTTGATTTCTGCAAGTGCTGTTTTTGTGTACTATATTTTGTAACTTGTGTATGAGCATTTCCTCGTATAATAAAGCTGTTCACCTCTGGATCTATTGGTTGAATGTATCTATCGCAATAATAAAAAGTGGAGGGGAGAAAATTCTATTCTTTCCATTCTGTGTGAAATAATTGATCGATGTGTCTCTGAAGCCATCTAGATTAAAATACACTAAAATGGGGAAAAAAATCCCGTTTCTTTCCTCTGAATTAAAGAAAATAGCTCCCGAAACGCGAAAACTCTCTTAAAGCATCGCTATAATTCATCTTCATTAGCTTTACTCAAGAGTACTTAAAATCTGTTTATGGCTAGACTTCTCTGTTTAACCTAAAGTTGATAGATGCGTTGAAGGTCAGAAGCTGTTTGAACTGAATATATAACGTGCTTAATAACTTACGCATTAAAGTGCTGATTATTTATTTTTACATTCTATTTAAATTAATAGTGATTGATTGCGACAAAATTTTTAGAGTAGTATCATCGCTAGTTTTTAATTTTTTTATACGAAATGCAGGATGGAAATAGTAAAGTTTCAAAGAATTCAATATTAAAGTTTTGATTAACTTTTATATTTCAAATTTCTGAAAAAAAAACTTAACTGGCTGAGGATTCTGTCTCCTAACCGAAAAAATCAACTCGCTGGAAAGATGAAATTTAGCATGCAACTTTTATTCCAAGATTGTACATCTGTATTTAAAGTTTGGTTAAAAGATGTTGAGAAGGAAGTTGCCTATCTGCTTTTCTATCAAGCGCATAACTCAGAAATGCAAAATACTAGACAGGTGAAATTTGGTATATACTTTGCAACCGAAATTATCGGAAAAAATCTGTCATTTTAACTTTTTATTTATTTATTTATTACTTCAGTTACATTACGCCAGTGTTATAGCATTTTGGATAGCATTAGCAAGGCTATTTTGGAGTGGCATTCGCAATTTTGAGTCGTTGTTGGATAACGAGGACGATACTTGTTTCGGCTCACCACTCAACAAATTTTCTAGAACACACTAGAGAATAGACATCTGATCCCGACGTTTTCAACATGCATCAGGTTCATTTAAACGGCGGTTTTTCGTTTGAATATGGTTTCTAACCTAGAAACCACTATGGTGATATTTTACCAGAGTCCTAATAATTTAAACGAAACTATTTATTTATGTCTATGCGAAAGAGTTAACTGAATAATGCAATTAGTTAGATGTATTAAATTTAGTATGTCATTTTGATATCAAAATTGAGGATGAACATTATATTTTGAACGGAATCAGTTAAATGAACCCAAGGGAGTGGGTCCCCTAAAAGTTTCATGCATATTGCATAATAAATATGTTATTCCAGAGAACGCCTTGCATGGCGTTGGTTGACAATAGTTGTGTAATGAAATATTAACATTTCGCGTAAATTTGTCGCTTTTATTGAATCTATCGAGTGATCATTGGCGAGTGTTTTGAAGATTAATCCTTCACATGCATTGGATATGTTTTTCAAAACCAATTGAAGCAAAGATTTGACAAAAAAACTGCACTTATAGTCAAAAAAATCCCACACCAAATTTGATATATTCAAGTGATTGCGTTTTTGAATTATCAAGTTTAATGTTTGTGAAAGTATAGACTGACAGACAGTCAGCCCGTAATTGGATTTGGCTCAAAATTTGAGAGATGTTTATACTATACAGTTAAATCCGTGTACCGAATCTTATTTATCTAGCTTTCTTCGTTTTGTAGTTATCATGTTTATTTATATTCGAACAGCCGGACAGATGAACTTCCTCTGAAGAGATTTTTAATCAAATTTACAGAAATCTACGCATTTGGTGTAAAAACCGTATACTAAATTTCAGCCATCTAGTTCAAAAGGTTTTTGAGTATTCTTTGCTACAGACAGACATACGGACATTGTCCAAAATTGTATTTTTCGAACTCAGGGAGGTCTAAAACGTAGAGAATCGTCATAATTTCCAGTTCGAATTTTTTGACGATTACTATGCTTTCTCTATACTACATGTACGAGAAAGTAAAAAGGCTTTACAAATTATATTTTTTATTTTACTCATTGTGTGACGAAGATAAACACAAAAATGCTACATCGTAGATTTAAATGAAGAAGTGGAGAAGGTAAGTCTAAATGCTGGTAGATACCTAACATATACCTAGTAGGTAAAAACATATTGCAATTATATTGTGCAATAATATTTACTACTGGAAATAAATATTTTTCAATATTATTGGAAGTATGTATCAGGTGTACCAAAATGCCATTTATAAATATTTATCTATTGCACAAATATTTAGTATTTGTTTGCCCCTACCATTCTTTAACCGCTCTAAGTATCTTTTAACAGTTTATCACATTTTAATCGAGTGCATCGTTTTTATTACTTTAAAACAATTTCAATAAAACAGAAAATCGATTTCAAAGACTTTAATTTTGACTCATTATTGTATGATACCAACTTTTCTCAACTAAATGTTTTCTGGTATAAAGATGTTGGTATCGTTCATAAAATTTTACTACTAATGTTTTGGCTCGTTGCTTTTTTTTTTTTTTCTTTTTAGTAATGTCAGTTTCATTTATAACCATTTGATTATTGCTTTTTTGCTGTTGAATAAAATTTAATAACAGTTTCGAAGTAGCACATTTCGATTGAAGTTTTCGCTCTAGAGATCTAAACACAGACTTTAATGTTAGGTCAGGCATTCGGAAACAATTTATCTTTGTGATGGAACACGGTGTGGAATATGCAACACGAAGAATGCGTCTCTGTTAGAGATTGACAACAAAAAATATCTACGAGATAAACTGCACTACACATAGAATACAAAATTAAAATAGCATAAAAATCCGATGAGTGGATTGGATAGTAACATTTGAAGTTTGTATTGCTTCAAATGGTAAATTCTTTGAACACCTAAAGCATTTCGAAATTTTCTGACTGATTTTGCGTTTTTCCTCTCATGTCAAATTGCGTAAGATATAATATTCATACAAACAGATTGTATGAATATTATAATTACTTTGTTGCGTTCCATTGAATTAATGTCTCACAATTTACTTGGTGTATTCTTTATTTAATTCTTTGACAAATTGCTCTCATCTAGCATTTTCTCCTTTTGCGTTTCGGACTCCATGATTAACAGTAAAATTTATGTTCCTGTATCTCTTCTCTATCTTAGCCATGTGTACAGCGCCATCTATTAGTGACTTTTATTGGGAATACTTGAGCTTTATCCATTACTGTTAATGAATTTTTTCGAATATCTATGGACGTTATGCCTATTTTATGTTAAATATATTGAATATTTTTATAGGAATAATTTATTTATAATTAAAATATGGAACAGTTTTAGCCATTAAATTCAATTTGAGGTATTTTTCTCGTCGAATTTATGATAAATATCCGGAGTTCTTGATCGCTTTAGATGAACTCATTGGCTGTCGCACTACATAAAAGATAGGAACACGAGAAAAATTGAAAAATTCTAAGGAATAATAATTATTATAAAATGTTTCGTTCTGTTAATGTAGAAATGAATTTATTAAAAAAACTTTGGTATTAATTGGTTAAAATTTCAAAATTAATTTATTTAATATATTTAAAAATCCATTCCAAATAAGTAAATTCATCACAAAGAAAACCCATTTGAGTTTCAAATGTTTCCCAGAAAATGGAAGATGACACATTCTCAAGGAGAAAAAAAAATATTCTAGCTATTATAAAGAAAGTACTCATGCAGAAATAAATTGTCACATTATATTATTTGTTACCCAAAAAATATTTGATAATAATTATATTCAACATATCAAATATTTATTTGATGTGTCATAATTAAAACTAATAACTAAAATCAAATAACTAAAAGCAACTACTGAAAAGTTAAAAATTGGCTACAAATTGCAAAATTTACCAATTGCAAATGATTTTTTTTAATGTGATACATACTCATTTGTTTGCAGAAAGAAAATATTTGAGCTACTAACGACAGATAGACAACTTCTGGATAATTGTTTTCCAAGCAAAAGCAAATTTTAACTATAATATTTTTGAAAATTCGAAAAAAAATTGTTAACACTAAAATAAAAATGGCATTCTATTAATAGAAAAATAAAT
The DNA here is from genome assembly GCA_026543865.1 of Argiope aurantia. Taxonomy (NCBI): domain Eukaryota; kingdom Metazoa; phylum Arthropoda; class Arachnida; order Araneae; family Araneidae; genus Argiope; species Argiope aurantia. The sequence goes on along the minus strand of JAPMOR010080445.1, from coordinate 1,051,918 downwards.
TGTTACATACGCATATATGTACTTGAAAGACACTTTTATTTAATTATTTCAAATTTCATTAGAGGGGAAAATATTTAAAACCAATAATTAAACTAAGAAAACTAAACCGTAAGTTTAAAACAGTCATTTTTAGCCAATAAAAAAACAAAATTTATTGAACTTCTTTTGCTTTAGAAAGGTAACACTTGAAATCTAAATGAGTTTCCAGCTACCTATCTTTCAACAAAAACGAATCTAAGAAAACAAAATTATCGAAGACAATTGTAATAACTGAAATAAAAAAAAGTATTCTGTTAACACAAAAACAAATTGTGACACTACACATTTGTAAGAGAACAAAAAAGTTCTGATAACAATTACTCAAAACTTAAAAATTAATTGGAAGGGACATACTTAAAAGCGGTAACTAACTTCAAATAACTAATTCCAAATACGTAAGAGTTGAAAACCTTTGCTTCAACGATTTGCAAACAAAACTTTTATCAATAAGTACGATCGAATCTATACTCATTCGGTTGTAGGAAGAAAACACTTGAATTGCAAATGAGACCCAGGCAACTGTAGATAGTTGATTTCCGAGCAAAAGCACTTCTGTATTATTCTTAAGGATATCTTAGAACTCTCCTTTTGCTTTGTTTCCAAATGGAATGGATACTCTCCAGACTTATACAGGATCAATATCTCTGCCACTGACAGACTCCCGGAGTCGATAACGGAAAAACTCACTTAACTTTCAATCGATTAATTCCTCAGTGTAAAACACTGCATGGCCCCTGGGCACAACATACCGCCCCCCTTTCCCTGTGGGCTCCCGATGGAGGGAAAATTAATCAAGCAGGAACCTCCCGTGGCTTCAGGTCACGGAGCTAGACGAGGCGGGGAAGAATGAAGAATTCTCCGTTGTTCTCGAGATGAATTTTAAGGTTTTGGAAGAGGTTGGATCGCACGATGTGAAGTTCATGCAATTTCTAATAAATATTTTTCTAGTAAAAACCAATATTGATTTATATTTCCCATATGAGTTATTATTTAATGAATTTCTCTAAGTTGTTGATAAATTTATAAGCATCTATAAATTTTAAATAATCAGAAAAAAAATGGAGAATCAACCCGAATCAAGGTGGTTCCGATTTGGCGAATTTTATCGCATATGAAAGTTTTTGATTCTTCGATACATCATCAACATCATCTGCCCCCTGCCCCGCCCTTCATCCTCTAGTTTCGAGAGAAATACGTATTAAAAACATTGTTTCAATTGTTGTTCATCAACTTGGTACATTAAAACAATGTACCAAGTCAACTTCAAAAAAAAAGAAAGAAAGGAAGAAAGAAACACTATTTTAATGTACCAAGTTCACCAACTTTTATCTCAAAAAAAGAAAGAAAGAAAGAAACATTATTTCAATGTACCAAGTTCATCTACTTTTTTCTCAAAGAAAAAAAAAAGGAAAAAGAAAATGTACCAAGTTCATTAACTTTTATCTATAAAAAAAACTGTTTCAATGTAACAAGTTTATCAACTTTTATCTTAAAAAAACACTATTTCAATATGTTGTTTAAATATGCTTCAATATGTTTCAAAACACTGTTTCTCACACTTATGCTTATGACCCTTTATGCGCTATCAATAATCAGATACTCATCCCAACGATTTTCATTTTCGAGTAATATCACTGAAATAACTTTTAATAGAGGTTCTGACTTCAACGACATAACTGATTTTGATACTTTCAATCAACAAGTGATTTCTTTTTTGAAAGAAAACCTTTTTTTTTTGAGAAAAATGAGAAACCAATGCATATTTTTTAAAATTAAAAATGAGCATGAAAGGATAGTTTAATTAATTTTACTTTTACAGGATTTTCTCTCTAAATATGGCCCAGTAATTCATTTTTAAGCTATTTAAGATAGACTTATATTTATAGTTAAATGAATGCTTTGAATGACGTAAATAATTATATTTTCTGTTATTTCATTCAATAAATTTGCAGATTGAAATAATTGAATTTATGCAGTTAACCAGATGTTATAAATGGTAAAGTATTTTTGACTTGCTAGATATTTTAAAGAAAAGAATAGATGCACTTTCACGTGACTCTTCAATCATTGCAATGCATTATCTTAGTGCAATTCATATCTGAGGGTATTTTTCACCTTCCAAGAAAATTTCAAGGAAAATTTCTGTTTAATATTTCAATTTTAAACAGAAAAAAAAGACAGAATTCAGAAACTCTAAATATTGAATCAATTTCACCAATTTTCTTTTTATATAAAAGCTCATAATTCCTAGTAAAGTCGTCAATAGTTGCTTGCTTGCTCCGACTTTTTTCAGTTTAGATAGCTATAGTAAAACAACGTCTTCACAAAGACTCTGATTTCAATAATTGGAGCATTTTTTTGAATTATTGTCGTCAATTAATCTCACTACTTTACAAGAATAAACAAGTAATCAGATTCTCCAAATTTACTGTACAACTTTTTTTTGTAATACGGTTAAGTCATCGAGGTTAATTGACTTGACTAAATTAATATTGTTAATATGGTAGGCAAACAGTTGGTCATCGAAGACGGCTATTACCATGTTAAGATAAAACTGTTTGAGAATACAAGATAGTCGATTGATTTGCTGGAAAAACTTTTTTGTAGATTTCTTTTTTCCTTTTCCCCCCTCCTTTACCTTTTCTTTAAGTGATATGGATATAAGCAAGGATAATTCAAGTTCAACGACGGCGCAAATCAAGAACAGATTCAGAGAAATTTATTTCAAATAAAGCATCAAAATGAGAAGAAAAATAAATAAATTATCTAAAACGAAATGCTTAACTAAAAATGGAGCAGCAGTTTTAGGTCGTTGAAATTCCCATTGAAGCAAGCCCTTATCAATATTCTATCTGCAATATCTGACAAAAAATGGCGGATGAAAAATTTCAATTTCTGGGAGAAGTGATTTACTGTTATCGCAGTTCCTTGATTGCCCACCAGTCTCTTCAGTTCCAAAAATCCGCCATCTATTAAATCTGCTCTCACATTTTCATTGCTCGATTCATTTCTAAACTTAAGAACTGTCAAAAGATTTTTCTCCGTCGTCGCATTTTCGTTCTCTTTCCCCCCCCAAAACTCCACCCCTTCTCTGCTACTCTTTAAACCAACACATCCGCAGAACTCATAAATAACACCAGAATACAGCCGGTAGTTGTTCGGAATAATTTTTCAAGGGGCGAAATTAAGGGTTTCCGCTGACCCAAAATGGAAACCCATGACGACAGAATAAAAATAAAATAAAAAAAGAATCTTTTTCATTTCAGTCAGACACACAGTCTTATTTTCAATATCACTTGAAAGAATAAAACAACAAAACAAAACAGAAAAAGTTTGTTGGAACAAATTTTTAAAAAAATGTCATCTCTCATCTTTGAAGAAAGATGAATCAAGTTGGACAGTAAAAACTGGAGTCTTTGGGCAAGCGAGCAATCACCAGGCAAATACTACGAGCACGAAATTTGCTACTGAAACGAGCAACTAAAATCAAGTTTTTATCTTTTTTTTTCTTTGAGTTATATGACCTTTTTTAGTTTTTTTTTTTTGATTTTCCATTATTTTAAAGATAATTTTCTTATAATTCTTTTTCATTCACTTATTGATATGCTAGAGTTTTGAGATTTTGAGCAATTATTAATTTAATTAGAATGCGAAATATTTATTAATTTGATAAAATTTTTATTTCCTGCAAATAGAGTCAATTAAAAATCTGTTATAAAAACTATCACCAGTTGAAAGAATAAAATAACAAAAATGAAAAAGTTTGTAAAAAAAAAAATGTCACCTCTTATATTCGACGGACGATGAATAAAGTTGGAAAGTAAAAACTGGAATCCTTGAGCAAGCGAGCAAATATCACGAGTAAGAAATTTGCTAATGAAACGAGCAACTAAAATCAAGTTTTCATATTTCATCTTTATTGAGCAGAACCATTTCATTTAGGTATTTTACTGATTTTGCATGATTTTAAAGATAATTTTTATAATTTCTTTTCATTCACTTATTGATGTGCTAGAGTTTCGAAATTTTGAACATTTGTGCACTCTCGATTGTTTCAATATTCAGCAAAATAATTATAAACTTAATAAACTTTTTATTTCTTGCAAATAGAGTCAACTGAAAATCAGTTATAAAATACTATCACCACTTGAAAGAGTGAAACAACAAAACAAAACAGAAAACGTTTGTTGGAATAAATAAATTTTAAAAAAAATGTCACCTCTCATCTTGGACGAAAGATGAATGAAGTTAGAAAGTAAAAACTGGAATCCTTGAGCAGGCGAGCAAATATTACGAGGACGAAATTTGCTACTGAAACGGACAACTGAAATCAAATTTTGATATTCCATCATTAATATTTCATTTTTTTTTTTTTTTTTGTTGAGCTAAATGACTGTTTTTAGAATTTTTTTTACTGATTCAATATTCAGCAAATATTTACTGATTTTGCATGATTTTAAAGATAATTTTAATAATAAATTTTAATTCACTAGTGCTAGAATTTTGAAATATTGAATGTTTGAATATTTATGTATTCTGAATTAACTAGCTTTACAATGTTTAAGTGTTTTGGGAATTAATTATTAATTTGATGAAATTTTTATATCTTGCAAATAGGGTTAACTGTAAATCAATTGCAAAAAAACTGTTTACAGGCTTCTGTGATATCAAAATAATTCATTGTACATAAAGAAAAAGAAAGAAGAAGAAAAAACTAAAATAAGAACATCTTATTTTGTTTATTAACCAGTTAACCGCGGAATTTAACTTTTGAAATCCCTCATCCCCTTTCTTAAAATCAAGTGACGGCGTAGATATAGGTTGCAATCAAGACAAAAGATTGTATAGTGAATTTTGCAAAAAAATCATAATAAAATCTTTAAGATTTCATTTTTATTAAATAAAAAATTACACATCGAATTGCGTCAAAATGGAAATTTGTATTTATTTGTAAACACCTCGAAAGCACTTAACTGGTTAATAAAAGTATTTTCAGAACTCTTTTTAATTAACAGATTCAAAAAACTCATAAATTATTTACGGTTATAGCCTACAGTTGTTTGGAATAATTTAAATTTAGGAAGAAAACGATAAAATCTTTTCTATTTTCTATGTTTCCAAAGCAATCTGAAAAGATAAAGTGACAAAAGAAATGAGAATTTTTGGGAAAGAAATGGTCAAAAAATTGTTAAAAAAAAAGCAATTTAACCTTTTTTTTCTAAAGAAATATAAATGGAAATGCTAAATAGAATCATTAAACAAAATGTATTATTCTGAATATAAAATTTGTTAATAAAATTGGCAATAGAAATCAATTACATGTATTTTATATTTCGTTTAAAAAAATTGATGTCATTTTTAATAATGTTTCCTAATTTTTGACAGAAATATATATTTCTAAAACAATACTAGAAATGGAAAATGTTTAATCTGAAATGATTATATTGTTACAAACCTGCAATTCGGCTTCCCAGCATAGTTTGTTCCATCAAAAGAAAGAAAGTTTTACAGTCATCTGAATGGGACAGAGTCCAGGTGGCGCGTCGGAGCTCCCAGAGCTTGGCGACAAACTTGGCGAATTGGCGACGAATTTGGTGACTTTGGTGCCAAAATAGATTATACCCGAAACTTCGAGAATTTTCCCGATCCGTCCAGTAGGAACCGAGATACGCCTCGAACGTTCCTGATTGTTTGAGAGGCTTCTAGCACCGCCTCCTGAGACCTATAAAAGAGGCTGCAGCTGCCAGATGAAGTCAAGTCAGTAATCCGAGACAGAGTCGGAGAAGCAGAAGACGGAGTAGTCGGAAGCGACTGATTCACGCTAGTGCTGAACTGAGCTGTGCGCTACTGTCTGCAGTAGGTTCTGGTTGTATGCTGCTGTGTGTGCTGCTGTATGCTACACGTCTCGGGTGAAGATAATCGTCTTCTGTGCTGTATATAGTTGTCGCTTTTCTGCTGTCCTGTGTGTCTTCGTGTAAATAAACGTCGTTGTTTTTATTCTACTGCCGCCTGCTGATTGAGCGTTATTTACACCATACAACTTCCACTATCCAAACGAACCCGGTAAAGAAATTTCGTAACAATGTTTTTTCGGTCGATGGTTAGTAATTGTCCCGACAGGACAACAACATGCCGCTCTACTGAATTTTTTTTCTTACTACGAATGCGTTTGTAGAATTTGGCGATTTTTTTTGGCTTGAAAAAATGAATCACTTATCATAGATGAATTAATCTATGACTCGACAATGAATATGACTATTTAATTTCGACATTTTTTGCTCTTTGTTCCTTCTGATGCGAGGTTGTGTTGCTTTTTCATTTTATTTGCCATATCTTTTTTATAGTTTTTCAAATTTAGGCATGTTGACCTTTTTTTAAAAAAATTTCGACATGTTTTTTTTGTGTAAATATCCATCATTTTAATACGATACGCAATGAAAAAGAAAAATTCATGGACGCCAAAACAGCAAATTATAGCCAAGCATGGAATACCTGAATCTATCCTATGAAATTAATCAGTTATAACAAACCCGGCATTATGTTTTAATTGAAGTATAAATTATACGCTGTAATTCAAACTGAAATGTATATTTGTTCTAAATTGATATAACCAGCGTTGCTCAGAATTAAAATTCTTTCTTGTTTTATATTATTAATGTAAAAATACATGAATTCTTTTGATCGTCTTTTTATCATTTTATATCATTTCGAATAAAAAAAAACTTCAGATTTTATATTATATTAATTAAAACTTTATTAAATACTGCAATTTTTAAATCATAACTCTTTTCTTCATATCAAAAAATTGTATAATAATCTCTCCTGATTTATATTAAGAATAATCTACCTTAATTTTTAGTGTTGTTCCGAAATAACCAATTTTTGCTTATATTCTATTTCAAAGTCAGAAAATATTGCATAAAGGGCTTTTAAAATCAATAAAATATGCTGCAATCAGAAGATAAAATTATGGTAGTTCAAAATCCAGCGTTGCATAATAATGAAGTTTCTAGAAATTTCCTTAATTTAAAATCGTCTGCCTCTTTTCAGTTACATATTCAGTTGTGAAAAATTAATAAAAATTGCATTGGAATGGAACTAATATCATTATAAAAGCCCAAAAATTTGGATTTTTAAGATGACATAAAATTATTTTTGTGTGATAATTTGCAGTGAAAAATGGGGAAATTTTATTCAATTATTAATTAACTGACCGCTTTAAATAATATGTGAAAAACTGGTTTGGATTCCGGCTCAATTGTTTAAGAGAAGATGTTGAGCATACATTTACACCTTCATGGCTACAATGACTCTTTTTTATATTAAAATTTTCACATAATCATTGACCAAACAGTGTAGCAGGATTTTTAAGTGACATCATTTAGAAAATTCAAAGAACGAATGTGCTGTGTAATAAAATTTGCTACCTTCAGTCATTTGGTGCGCTGTAATTTTCATATCTGTATAAAATGCTTCTAAATTAATATTTTTAAGTTTTTCCTTTTTTTAATTCCATTTTATGCTATTATAAATTTTGTTCACATTTATATCCTATATTATACAAAATTCTATTCCAAATTTAATTTAATGATATTCTTATTTTTTTAAAAAATATTTTTCTTACTGCTGTTTTAATTTAATTTTGTATTCTTTATATTTTATATTATTGGGAAGAGAAAAATGGTATGTTATAAAAAATGAGGTAATAAAGCTTTGCCCTCTGAAAAATAATTCGATGCATTATTATTCACTTAATACATGGACCTATTTATTACAAGAAAAAACAAATATTTGCATTTACTTTAAGTTGAGTTTCCCTGAAAAATGAGTCTACATCATTTTAACATTCAGTAGGTATTTTTAAAAATTAAAATTAAAAAATAAATAAATAAAATGTCAAAATGAAGCACCGAGTGCAGAGGGTTAATATGTATTGATTGGTTCCGAATTCGTGTTATTTATAACTTGCTGAATTATATCTTAAATTCTATTTTTTGTTATTTATATTATTTACAATCTTTTCCCGACAAAAGCAATAAATTTTATCGAGTTGGTTATTGAAGGAAGATAAATAAACAAAATAAGTATGAATGAATTAATTAGATATTATGTTATAGTCATACGATGTTTCTTTTTACTTGTGATCTGAAAGTCTATACATCTGAAATAATTATTTCCCATCTAACATTTCACTGATTTCTAGGATGAATTGTCTGCCTTAAGAAATATGATATGCAAATACTCTGCATATGAATCAATATCTTCTTAACTTTCAATGAGGTAATTTGATAGTGGGCCTCATTTCATATATGTAACGTTTTACAACCAATTTATTAAATAAGTTGTAGAATTTATTTAATTACGGAAGAATGAATACATGAAAATCTTTTGATTCGAAGTTTCCTATGAATAATAATTTTTCATACATTTATTTAAATTTTGTATATTTATTTAACTTAGATATGCTATTTAAATATTTTTAGAACTTAATTATCATTTATAGATTAATTTAATTAAATTTTGATTACTTATTTATCGCCTTTGGCAACCAACTGGTTCGCCGGGGATATTGCTTATATCTTATTACAGTTAAATCGTTCAGATATATTTTTATATCTATGATTTATCCAAATTATCAGACATTAAAATCGAGTTATTTTAATTGTCTTATATATGTTCTCATCATTGTGTACATGAACCTTTCTCAAGGAGAGCAGTTCTATAACATCGTAGCGCTATTTAAACTGTAAATGTGCGATTCATCAAATTTTCGCAATATTATAGCTTTATTTTTTATTTGGCTTGTTAACGGTACAGATATGAAACATAATTTTTCTGTTTTAGCTTTTCACAATGGAAGAAAAGTCACGTGATTAAATATTTGTTGAAACAATATCAACGGTTTCAATTTCAGCGTACCACTGAAATCTAATATTGGAAACTTGACAATAAAAAAAAAATTTAAATTGCTAAATATCAGCGAAAATTTGCACGATTATTAAATTGATATCATTAAATATATTATTTAAAAAAATGGAAGCGGTGTAAAATTTATTTTCGTGCAATAATATTTTTGAAAGTTATCATGGGAAAGCGGCAAAATTGAGCTTAATTTTTAATTAATTAAAAATCACCATTGTACACACATACTCATCTTTATTACTAGTACATATAGGAAAAAGGGGTGCTATCTGTTGGCGAATGTAAATTTCAGTCCAAGATCCCATATTATTTATACTAAAGAATTATAAATTAAACAAAATGAATGACTATCTGGAAGAAAAAATTAGATTTCATTTAAGAGGAAATATAAGTTAAAAAAAATCATCCCTTCCACCCATTTCCTTTTCTAATTTCATAAAGGCTGAAGCTATGATATTCAAAGAAAGTGTATGCCTATGCAACTGATAACAGGTTTTCAGTGAGGTGTCTCATGAATGGGTTAAATTACAGTAGGCATTAAGGATTGAAAATAGCTCTCCAACCCAATAATTTCAATGAAAAAAAAATTGTTGCAATCACAAGCGTTTTGGAACAAAAGTTTTTCGTAATGTGAATATAATTTGTCTGATTTGAATTATGTTTCGACATTCAGTAGTTAAAAAGTTACATCTGGAATGGAATTTTTAGCATTCAGTACCTACCCACCCCCATTTCCGTGCATTTCAGGTCAATAAGCCTTCTATGAATGTAGTTGAGTTTTACACTTTCCCTTTTAGGTTCAAATTTATTCAAAATTACTCTAGTTATTGTGTTAATAAGGTAACACGGACAAATAGTCATGCTACAAAATTTTCCCAAAAAATATGTTACAAAAATAATTAAATAAATAGTATTACTATAAGGATTCTACCTAAAAATTTAGCCCTTTATTACATTAATTTAAGACTATTTTTAAAAATTCTTTTATTAATACTTTTTATATTCTTATCATAAAGTTATTAAACCATTGGGGGTGGTATCACTGAAACCCTCTCGTATACTCTCTAATAAGGATACTATCCTCCATAAAATTGAGGATCTTAAGCCAGGCCGTAAATGCCTCAAGTGTCTATATGTATATATAAATTCTACCAAGTTTTATGACTGTTGTTGTTGATTATGGCACATGTCAAAGACAAGCCCACTGACAAAGTCAGCTATTTTAATTCGAGTTTTAGCGTTCTCTTGTTTCAGAAGCACCATCTAGGGCCAAGAGTATGTCTTAGCTACTCAGACGTCACAGGCCTTTTCACGAGGTGGGCTTCATTCACTCATCCACATTCACTCATCCGTTTGTATTCATTCACTCATTCGTTATATCAAGAATTGCCAATTCAAACCTGAATCAGGGAATGATCACCTCTGATCCAGTATCCCCAGTGGTGTTGTATCGATTTGGATGACTTTGTGGCTAGTACAGATTTATACGTGCACCAGTCACCATGTACACGGGGAGTCTTTGGCATACGGGGTTCGAATCCACAACTCAAGGGATGCGAATCCAACGCCCTACCAACTAGGCTATCCCGGCTTTTATGTCTAGTCAGTCAGAATCAAATTTCATCAGTCTATCTGGCAGTATTTTTGAGTTATTCCTTTTTCAGGCAAAGTTTGATTCCAAAAATATATTTTCGGTCTCACGGAGGTCTGGAGCGTGAAGATTCGTCAAAATATCGAGTTCTAATATATAAAAGATTACAATACAGGGTAATTCAAAATTAATAAAGCGTTTACAAACGGCTATAACTATTAAATGAAAAGAATTTATCAATAAGATCAACACATAATGAAGAAGGAACTTCAAAATTTTGTATACATGCGTCATAAATATTCTATGTGACTTCCCTTGGTCATACGGACAATATCTTGGCGGTAGTCTATTTCACCCCATACATTTTGAAGTATGTCTGCAATCACTGACGAAAGCGCATTACAAATGCGTACTTTGAGTTCTTCCATTGTTTTAGGCATGGGAAGCATTTGAGGAGCACATAGATGTGATGGTCTCCCATGGGAAGCAAAGTACGAATTCATAATGCGCTTGCTTCGGTGATTGCAGATATGCTTCTGAATATATAGCGAAAAATGGACTACTGCATAGATATTGTCTGTGTGAGCAAGGGAAATCAGATAGAACATCCATGACGTATGTATACAAAATTTTGAAGTTCCGTCTACATTATGTGTTGATTTTATCTATTAGTTCCTTTTCATTAAATAGTTATAGCCGTTTGTAATTGCTATATTCATTTTGAATTACCCGGTACTTTCACTTTGTTTACTATATATACGAAAAAGTAAAAAAAAGCACGAAAAAAAGCAAGCTAGGTTACAATTCCAATATGGGACCATGGCCACAGGAGCCAGCTTTTACTGCCCATTTCTCCTCAAATAGAAATAGAAAGAACGGGGGAGGGGTGAGAGATAAAACTCGAAAATGAAGGCCTGCTTTCGAAATAGAATCGCAAACGTGAGGCAACTGACAAAAATGAAGCGGGGAGCGTTTAGCGTAGATTATCGTCACCAGAGGTCTTCTATTAGAGCTGTCCGAAAGAGTTAAGCTCCAGAATTAAATTCGTTATTTATTACCAGCGCTCCCTCAGCAAGAAATCTCGATGCAGGGGTATGATTTCCGGTGGAGAAAAAAATTATGGCTCTCACGTTCCAATGATCGCTGCGAAATCTCGGGAAATATGTCAGAGCTTTTCGGCAGAGAAGTCAAAACTTTTAAAGGGAGGGTGGGGGAGAAGTGGGGTTTGGGGGGTCAGCATCATTTTATAAGCTGGGGATTCTTTGGATAGGGTAGACTGAACAAATGGGGTGTGTTTCTAAAACTGACATTTGACCGTAAAGATCAAAATTGTGGTTGCGATTTCCATCATGTCGGGTGAAAAGTAGTTTTAGAAGTGAAGGAATTTTTAATCTTTTCGAAAACTGGTTTTATTTTTATGATTTTATGAAATGATCAAATAACATATCAATAATTGATCAGATCGTTGTGTATAAACGTTAAAATTACAACATATTGAACTTTTTTGGAAGATATGGCATAAGTGCTGCACCAACTTCATTTCCCCCTCCTTTTCATTTCTTCTAGAGGAATTATTGTGGTCTAATTGTTTAAGACACAGCTTAACTAGAAAGTTTTGGTATACTTTATTTCAGCAGAAATACAAAGATTAACAGATTACACTAGTATACCGAAACTGAAAGTCTCATAACCGAACTAATAATGCACTAAAGCCAGCCAAACGAATAAATTATAACAAAGGTCAATCCGTCACACTACTTCTTGGTAGATATAACCACTTTGGCAATTCGGAACATAACTGTTAATTACATACCAACTCAGACCAGAAAATATGGTTGTCTAATTCGAATAATATAGTACTGTAAGTTATCCAAAGATACACTTCAATATATTGAAGCTAATATGATTAATATGGAGATGTTATTGCTTGTACCTTGTTGTAGTGATGTTAACCTACCTTATTAAAAAATCATAAGACCGAGTACGCTTTATCAATGAATCGTTTACTGCTGATATAATATATTCTTCCACTGATAACACAGATGATGGCCATAAGCTCGTTAAACAGAAATTTTTTTATTGAAAATGTAAATGCTTCAAAAGGCAACAAATACGTTCTATACATTCGTAGAATATTATATGAAAATACATTCTATAAAATGATTAATTTGGAATTAATAAAAAAAACAATAAAAACGAACTATCAACCCGATTCAAAACTTCGAATGTCATTTATAGAAAAAAGGCTTTTTTTCTATTAAAAATTATATTCAAACCCAAATTATTAATTCACTAACACTTCATCTATTCTACTTGTCATTGGAGAGTTGGTTACTCTTAAAAATTTCTGAAAAATTGCTCCAAGGAATAATACAAACATAATGATGTAATAAAAAATCATAAAATTGAAACTGATACAAAATAATAAAAAATAACTATTAAATTAAACTGATGAGAAACTCTGATTGCTGTTTATATAAAAAATTACCCATAAAATTGGAAAGTAATTCAAACTCAAAATGCTAATTCACTAAAATTCCCTCGTTCTACTTGAAAATGCAAGTTGATATCACTCAAAAATCTCTGTAACAGGACTCTAAGAAAAAGGACATAACCAGACATTGTATTAAAAAAAATCTGTCCAAATGTTCGTGTTATTTAGACATGCAGTTAATAAGAGTCGGTAAAATAGAACTATTAAATCAATCCAAAGTTCAGATTTATAGAAAAACCATTAGAAATTAGTTCTGACCCAAATTATTAACTTAATAAAAATTCATTCCTTCAACGATAAGCTGATTATATTTAAAAACTTCTGCAGCATTGATCTAAGAAAAACGCAGGTATTCTAACACAGGTAAGAGGTATTCTATTAAGAAAAAAAAAACATCCAAAATATTCATACTTATGATAAAAATCATCGTCCTGGACTTGATATAAACTAATAAAAAAGAACCATTAAACCGATTTAGAGCTCTGATTGCAATGTGTGGTAAAAATTATAAAACCCAAACTATTAATTCACTGAAACTTCACTTGCTTGTCAATGGCAAGCTGGTAACACTCAAAAACTTCTGTAACATTGCTCCAAGGAAAAAAAAACATAACCAGGCATTGTATTAAGAAACAAAAACCACCCAAACGTTCGTAGTATATTCCACCAGCGTCCATTCAAGAGACTCATCGCACATGCGGTACGATATTAATGGTCTGGCTGTGTGAAAAAGAAGCTGTCACTAGTTCGGTTCAACTGATTTTTTTTCTTTTTCACATTCCGTGTCAGGGCTCCGGGTTTTAATTCTCGAGCGTATATTAAATTTCATGAGGGCCTTCATGGAAACCAATCACGCGAGAGTCGTGATTAGAAAAAGATGGCGGAACAGTTAATTAATAGCTTCCGCCAGTGCTCTAGTTTATGGAAATGAGTGGCTTCCAAAAGAAAAGACATGAGAGTGTTTTTTGCCACTCAAATCAAATGAAAGCTGGGAAGTTAATTCGTGGGTCTTTGTATTGGCGACTATAAAAATTAATGATTATATTCAAATGAAGAAGAGGGGCAAGTGTTATTTAGGGTCTTTAAATTAGTATTATTGTTATAAAATATGACAATGTTTTTATAGAATATATTGATTCTTTAAAATGTTTATAAATGTTTGTTAAAATATTTATCAAAGTATAAATTCAAAGTATAAAAGCTTATACGTTATTGAAATTTAATCTAATAAATACATTTTCTTCAAACATAGCTCATGCATATTACGAAGTATAATAAACGTTTTATGACATATAATTTAATATGATTGTTTTGTGAATTAAAAATCATGTTTCCGTGTCTAGAAAATGTTTATTAAAATAAATATTTTTCTTTTGGCGTTACAATTTCCACTGAATAAAAAATTGAATTAATATTTTTAATCATTTTATTTATTTCCCCCTAGCTACTATTCGCAATATTTAAATTAACCACAAATCCTTCTTAAAAATTATTGGTGACTAAAGTAAGAAATTTCTCTAGACTGTTTTTAAGAATTATTTGTAATGGGTTGTAATTTTTCAAGCAGTTATAAATATAAAAAAATATTGAATGCAACTATTATATTTTTTATTTAAAAAAATATGCATTCATGGCATAATTTCCATAAATACGTACTTTCATAATTTACTCTTTTTTTCACTATTTTTCTCAAAAATAAAGATTTAATTTCTGATTCTTGTGGGTATATGTTTTTCACTTATTTCTCAAAATATCACCATAATTTTTATTAATTTACATTGATCTTGCTGAATAACATTATAAATATTTTTGAAATTTTCGAATAAGTTATTCTGTAATTGCACTTTTCCAAATAAAAAGAGTTCTCTAAGTTGATGAAATACATAACTTTTAACTACATATATATAACTTTTTTATTTTTCTATCTGGCAAAAAAAAAAATTGTTGCTCAAATGATTTTGAGATGATCAAAAACTATCGCTTCTCTAAAGGTCGGAGATGGCGAAATATGGTTCATGTGAGAGCATGATGATTTCTGTCTGATTGATATCACGTGACTTAAAAAAATAACGTTCTTAAAAATAATGTTAATAATAACTTTAAATTTAGATTGGTAGATTTTAATTTTTTAAATATTTAAATTAAAAAAACACTACATGGTATTTATTGGTGTGAACTATTTAAGATATATGAAACAAATGATCATCTGTTTCTGCATCAACTTAACTTTAAATGTCAGCAAATTTTCCATTCCTTTTTCAGAGAGTTTTAACTAATGAGAGAGTAGATTCCAGACTATTATTTATTTTTTGAAGTCTTTGGTGTTGTTGATATAATTTAACTGTCATTGTTGGTAGTGTATTTATTTTTTCTCATCTTGGACTTTTAAAGAACAATTCTTTTTAGATGTGAACTAAGTACGCTATGCAAGCAAGTAAAATAATTGGTGAAAAATTTCTATCCAATTTTGTTTTATCTCTGTAGGCTTTGTATTACTGCAAAAAAAGTATGTTGACAATAGAAATAATATATAGGACAGATTTCAAAGGCTTGCTTTATCCTTTATTTCTAATAACTGTCTCTCGTGACTCAGATAGTAGCTAAAATACTTCCTCACTAAAAATTGCTGACCTTCGGCAATTTGAAACTTTATTAAATAAAATAAATACCCTTTATTTTTAAAACTCTACGAAGAGTTAAATAAAGTTTGAGTTATACTTCTTTCTTTGTCTGAAATATATATATACATTGCTTGCCATTTATTAATCTCAATAGTGTTAGTGTAAATACATTCTCGGAAGAGTAATTCAAAATATCAGTTAATTTAATATCATATTGCTTATGGGCTTGCATATTATCTATATATATTTTTCCTGCTTGATGTGTCCATATATGATGCAGAAATCATTCAAAATGGTTTACAATACAGACCGTTATATCAAGAATTGCCAAATTTGGCATGTAATTACACCTTGAATAGCAAAGCCTCATTATAGAAGAGTTTTCAAAATTTAAATTAAATTTAATCAGCATTTTAACTTTCCTTGTTATTTCAAAGCACTTTAACTTTGGATTTAAATTGTCGTGCTTTGTGCAATGTTTTGTGTGCAAGTCATCACTGTCATATTATAGAGAAAAAATTTTAAAAACAAACTAAAGATAGACGAATCAAACGCAGCATTATTATATCATAATGTTATGGATTAGAATTTCAAAATTTTGACTAAATTTTTCTTCAAAACTTACTTCATTCTAAATCAACCAATGATGATTATCTTAATCCAACTTAGGCTAGCTTTCCTAATCAAGCCCATGAATTGAGGACTTATGTTAGGTAGGATAGTAACCTTCTTCTTCTTGTGTACATCCGACCACCCGTCACCACTGAACGAAGTAATACTGCTGGGATACACGAAAGACAGAATTGGTGTTATGGGGACCAAGTGCCCTTGGATCATTTGGATATCACGAGAGATAGAAGCCTAATTCAGCTATAATATATATGTATTAACTGCCTTTTTGCAGAATTTTTTGGTGAAGTAGGGCCATGCGGGTGTTTTTCGGCAAAAAAAAAGTTTCTAGATGTCACTTTGCCCATTACTGAAGCGCAAATCTATTCTCCAGTGTAGGATTAATGAAAATTTAGATATCTTGAGCAGCTAGAGAATGGAATCAAACTTTTTTCGCCTGATATTCGTTAGTTATCCCATACTATTGCTTAATTATCTTCAAAATACTATCCAGTATTATCTTGAACAGCTAGAGAATGAAATCAAAATTTTTTTGCCTGGTATTCGTTAATTATCCCATACTATTCCTTAATTATCTTCAAA
>JAPMOR010080445.1:969443-1035029 GCA_026543865.1 Argiope aurantia | reverse complement strand
CCTGGTATTCGTTAATTATCCCATACTATTCCTTAATTATCTTCAAAATACTATCCAGTATTATCCTGAACAGTTAGAGAAGGGAATCAAACTTTTTTCTTCTGGTATTAGCTAATTATCCCATACTATTCTTTAATTATCTTGAACATACTATTCCATACAATCTTGAACAGCTATAGAATAGAATAAAACATTTTTCGTGTAATATTTGCTAATTATCCCATATTATTTCCTAATCCAAAATACTTTTGACGAGATATTCTAAAACATTCACTTCTCATTTAGTCGCTTGGATTAGCATGTTTATTTGTCCTGGATGAAAATCTCGATATTCTAGAACATACGAATTTGCATACACCTCAGTTATGTTATTACAGAAAGAATGCAACAATCATGCATTATTTAAAAAAAGAAGGCTAACAGGCATTGGCAAAGAATTTAGATTTCATTAAAACTACTATTAATTATTAGTATAATTAATGATGTTACAATTTAAGATGTCTCAATCGAATAAATCTATCTAAGAAAAATAATGACGTGGCTTTAAATATATCTTTGAAATTCGATATGGCATGAAATAAAAAAAAGGTTCGTTAACCCGTTCGCATACAATGACGTGCCTGACAGGCGCATCGAATTACTAAAGTTTTAGATTTATGTCAGCAGTTAAGCGACAGAATTAAGTATTTAAAAATCTAAAATCACTTAGAAACGCTTCTCAATATCTCAAATATCCCTTATATTATTAAAAGAATCAAAATAACAATAAATATCCAAAATAAGATGTGTCATCTAATTAGGAAGTTAAGTAAATTCGAATGTCAAGGGGTTAGACACGAAAAAAAATCTGTCAAAATGGTTTGAAAGAACAGTTCGTTAATCAAAATAATATTATATAAATCAACAAGTTATGAAAAAAATTACCCGATAAGTGAACAAACAGATCAAGATTGTATGAAAACTTTTCACAACCCAATAAGCTTTTCTATTAAGCAAAGTGAAAAATCAGAATTCTATAAAATCTTATAAATAATGACGAGAGAAATAAACTGTAGCTTCTTGAAAAACAAAATGAACGAACGGTATCCATCCAAAATTTACATTCTCATATTCAATGTTTTCGCCTATAAATTTCAGTCTTTGAATCCCGATAAATGTTCTTTTGTATGTGAATATGTTTCTTGAAAAGCGAAAAAATTTCAGTGCTTTCAGAAATTTGTGGTTAATGCGTAACTGGAAAGGTGAATCAAAATGACCCGGCGTCGTTATTAGCTCTGACTATCACGTAGTATTTTGTCCTTGAATATAATCATCTCCGCAA
Organism: Argiope aurantia; assembly: GCA_026543865.1. Classification (NCBI taxonomy): domain Eukaryota; kingdom Metazoa; phylum Arthropoda; class Arachnida; order Araneae; family Araneidae; genus Argiope; species Argiope aurantia. The sequence goes on along the minus strand of JAPMOR010080445.1, from coordinate 1,033,708 downwards.
TACCTACAAGTTGTTCTTTCAGCAGTATGTTGGCAAAATTTCAGTATGAACTGTTCTAAGTATGAACACGCTCGAATAACCGATTTATTCTTTTTCAAAGTTTTTGTTGTTATTTATGGAGTCATTGACTCCATGTCTTTTAAACTGATTTTAATTTGAATAATGCAAAAAGAAAAAAAGAAATATTCTTAAAATAATATTTTTAAATATTGTATTCTTTATTTTTGTTTGTTAATTTCTAACAGTTACTAACATAAGTGTAATTCCGTTATATCTCAACGCAGTACGTACTCATTAAAATACTGTTTAGGTTTTTCTTCTAATATCTTGACAACATTTAATATTATAACACTTAACATTTTTAATATTAACATTTTTGATATTTTTGGCAACTACATGATTTACAGAATGTATTGTGTTTCCAAAATAAAATCCAATGCTGTTTACAAAAGCAAAAAAAAGAGAGAAATAACAATGGATTCATTTTGACTCCATGTCTCTTACCGCGTGAGGAAATTCATGCCTCCCTTTACGGGTTAATTATAATAGAAGCACGCTGAAAGGATTCATAATCTTTTGTGAGTAAGATATTTCATAATCCATAACATCAACATAATCCATAACATCATCCTTTTGCCCAGACAAAACTCGTCAATCCAAAGGTTGTTTGACGCGGCCATTACGCACTCAATGCCCTGATATAACTCAAAACAACCTTAATGGATTCCACTGCCTGAAGTTCTCATGTGGCAATTCCCCATCTAATAGATTCATTTGATGGGGAGGGGGTGGGGCATCGTCTTCGAATGGAATGCATCACGGGAAATGTCACAGGCTCAAGTCAAAAGATACCACCTGAAAACAGATGGGTATTCCTGCAGAATTGGAAGCCATAAGAATATGTGGTTTGAGCTTTGACAATTGTCGGGACAGGTCATGTCGAGGAAGAATGGGGTGCTGTAGCCCCAAATCCTTTGGAATGGTGTTGACGTTGAGGAATTACTGAAAACTAACTATATTTAGGATAAGATGTAAAGGGGAAGGGACTTTTAACTGGACGTAAGAAATGTTTGCAGATGTTGTTGAGTGGAAGAAAAGAAATTAGAGACGTTGCAATTAGTTAGACAAATCAGTGTAAGGTTCTTATACCTAAAATTGTTTTTGTTAAAAGTCACAAATAATTTTTTTTTACAAAGAATATAAATAAATATATGTATACTTCTTGCATTAAGCATTATATCATTACTGTAGCATTTTATTATAAGTAATTACTACTAAAATAATTAATAGCAATTTAAATTTAATGGTCATTTAAATTACTATTTCTGCAGCATTGTATTATTGTATGTATACTTATTGTATTAAGCATTGCATTATTGTATTGTTGACATAGAATATAAACACTCAAATGTATAATTCTTGTATTAAAAACCAATATTTCTCTCTTTTGTTTATATTATGTTAATTCCTACCAATTATTAAAAAACATTTTGTAATTGAAAAAAAAATTAATTCTGTATCAACCGATAAGTTAAAATCTGAGTGTTAAATTAATGATTTTTTAACCAAACGATATTTTATATTCTTCATATGAATGCTAAAAATGTATGAATGGTATCCAAATAAAAATATGACCAAAAAGATATTTTTTGTTTATAATTTACGATGAAAAGAGGGGCATTATTGCAATATATCGACCAATACTGTGAGAAAACTTTTATTTAATCGTGTGATTTTCTTCAATTTTTGAAAACGAAAAACAAAAGATTCTGTTTAATATATGTGGAGTTTATAAACTGAATGAAAAAGGTAGATACTATATCTACAAATTCATAAAATTGATAACCCAACATTTATTTTTAATAGCACTAAGATGTTATGTGGCTGGTTTCCACTAAAAAAGTTCGTATACGCAAGAAATAAAACTAAGACAATCAATAAACACCTCTTTAATGCCTGACAATTTGGCGGAGCCATTGATATAAAGTTGCATCGGAATCATTTGAATGAAGTTAAGTTTAAACAATATTCCCGGCAAGCAAGCTGGGCTGAAGAGGACTTTGGAATATATATATAAAAAAGAATATTTGGGTTATAAATCTTTTACAAAAATTTGCAGTTGCACATGTGATTATCTATATAAAACAAAGATTAATCTCAGCTTTTCGAAGCCCCCAAATTTAATAATAATATAAATAACCTGAAAATTAGAAAATTTATTTAATGTTTTTCAAATATATTCCTCGTAAAATATTATCTGACAAAAGTGTTATTTGCACTATGCTTCAAATAAAAAAATAAAAAATGGTGCCAATTTAATTTCTCTATACTTTCAATAATTTCTTGAAATTTAATTTTGTGCACTGTTTATATGCATTTTCTATGTTACGATGAAATTCAAAATATTCTTTTTATTCCATTATCTCAATCAATCGTTTAGTTTAGCCAATGTTATGGAAAAAAAATAAGAGGAATAATAAAGAAAGGCAAATAGTTTAATATAAGTTAAATAAAAACTAACTCTTAATTCCTCTTAAATTATATATTCCTTATTAATAGATTAATAACCAGCAAGATAATATTCCGGATAAACAAGTTGTCAATTAAACGTGACTAGTATTTATTACATAAATAAAACGCCCAATCTTCAAAAGCAAATACATTGGAGATTACCATTCTTAAGCTGGTGTTTCTTCATTCGTTAAATAAATCAACAAATTCGCGCAAGCGCTTTTCTATGAAAATATATTTGTTGGACAACACAAGACTTCAAAATACGATACAACTCCTGAAGCATTTGCGACTTCATGGCTAACCAGATTAGACAATTCCCCGGAAGGATTTATAATCTTCTGTGTGTAAGATTTTCCACAATCCATACCATCAAAGCACCCCCATCTCATTCATCCAACACAACAAAGCCCTTCAATCCAGAGGCTGCTTGACGCGGCCATTACGCACTCAATGCCCAGATATAACTCAAAACAACCTTAATGGATTCCACGGCCTGATAGTTCTCGTGCGACAATTTCCCATACCAATAGATTCGTTTGATGGGGGGGGGGACCGTCTTCGAATGGAATGCATCATCGGAACTGTCACGGAATCGATGACGGGGACGTCGGAGGGTGGCTCATGTCAAGAGATATCGTCTGGAAACAGATGGGTATTCCGGCGGAATTGGTAGCCCTAGGAATTTGTGGTTTGAGCTTTGGCAATCGTCAGAGACAGGCCTTGAAGGGGAAGAAAAGGGTGCTGCTTTTCCGGATCCCGTGGAATTGTGTTGACGTTGGGGGATTATTGGAAATTGTGGGGATTTGGAATGGGACGTGAATCGCAAGGATTTTTATGAAAAGTAAGGGAACGAATGTTTGGAAATGTTGTACAGTGATGAAAAAGATGTCGTGGTAGAAAATAATGAGTGAATATATTAGCATCTGGCTCTTATACATTATTCTGCTCATGTCTAAAAACAAGCTAATAATTTTTTAACATAAGAAATATGTGCAATAAAGGGCTTTGTTTTTATATTCAACATACGTTGGAGGATTATTGGAAATTTGCGGGATTTGGGATGGGACGCGAATCGCAGGGAATTTTAAGAAAAGTAAGAGAGCGAATGTTTGGAAATGTTGTACAGTGATGAAAAAGAAGTAAAGATGTCGTGGTTGAGGAATGGGGGAATATATTAGAATCTAGGTTTTTTACATAATTCTGCTCATATCTAAAAAAGGCTAATAATTTTTTAACGTAAGAAATATGTGTAATAAAGGGCTTTATTTTATATTCAACAGACGTTGGAGGATTATTGGAAATTGGCGGGATTTGGGATGGGACGCGAATCGCAGGGATTTTTAAGAAGAGGACGAATGTTTGGATATGTTGTACAGTGATGAAAGAGAAGTAAAGACGTCGTGGTAAAAAAATAATGGATGAATATATTGGCATCTGGTTCAACAACACAATTCTGCTCATATCTAAAAACAAGCTAATAATTTTTAACGTAAAAAATATGTGTAATAAAGGGCTTTATTTTTATATTCAACATACGTTGTAGGATTATTGGAAATTGGCTGGATTTGGGATGGGACGCGAATCGCAGGTATTTTTAAGAAAAGTAAGAAAACGAACATTTGGAAATGTTGTGGAGTGATGAAAAAGAATTAAGCATGTCGTGCTAGAAAAATAATGGGTGAATAGATTGGCATTTGTGTCTTCTACTCAATCATACTCAAATCTAGAAACAAGCTAATAATTTTTTAATGTAAGAAATATGTGTAATAAAAAATTTTATTTTTTCATTCAATATCAAATACTGTTATCTTTTTTTTTTAACATTTTCTAGAATATTTATTGTTATCTCGAAACAATTTATATAAATTGATCTTATTTGCCATATTTACTCTATTATTTATGACAAGAGTGAGCATGAAGTCGATCACGATCGACCGGTGGACAACCGAGACATTTTGGGGTGACCGCCTTTACTAAGACCGAAGACGCGTATACTAAAAGAAACATATTAATGGAACATTGTATTCTCTTTATTTCTTGATTAAAACGAAGTTTTTCTGTTTCAAAATGGCGTAGTTTTGAGAAAACATAGTTCAAAACCTAAGAATAACTTTTGGAATCTAATAGACGAAGTAAAGTATCCTAATTTTTTTAAAAAGAACTTAATATTATTAAACAGGGTTCTTTAGCTCTACCTGATTGTGTGAATCTGCATTTTCAGCAATGAATATAATAAAGACAACATATCGTTTCCGTCTCACAGATGACTATTTAAAATTCAATGCAAGATTAGTAATTAGTAATTATATACCGAGATATTGGCGGGCAGTATATAACCGAAGAAGAACTATAACAACGTGAACTAACTTTAGATGAAAGTTATCTATTTTTTTAATGCATTTTGAATGATTTTATATTAAATGCGTCATTTGATATTTGTGGCAATTATTATTATGTTTGAAGTGATGTAATAAAGTACATATTCCGCATTTATCATTAAGTTTTAATAAATATTGTAGACCTTTCGCTATTGGGTGGACCGCAGCACCATGAAAATATTAGAAGTAGCTCGTACCCTGGAAAAGTCTGCCCATCCCTAATTTATGATATTTAATTTTTTTTCTCAGTAACCTTTGTAATCGTCAAAAAAAAATGGATCCATAAGTTTGATTTATCTCTATATTTATCTACTTTTTTTTCTCTTTTGTTTACAATTACGAAAACTGAGAAAAAGATTTTTTTTTAAAGTTTGTCACAGTGTCTGTTTGGGAACACAATAAGTAGAAATCGGAAAGAATTAGTGGAATCTAATTTGGTAAGTAATTTTTAAACAAACGGTTAAATATTTGCAGCAAATCCTATCAATAAAAATCCATCTGTATGTCTATCCATTCACGTACATGTAAGTCATATCACGGAATGTCCGACCTTTCCGAAGGCATACGGATAATAAATACTGAATGACCGGACCACCTCAACAGCAACACTGGCGGGAACTGTGGTTGAGTCCTAAAGGCCATTACCCGGCCACGGTACAAGCCTTTCTTAAGGAGGTACGTCCCGTCATCGATGGGTGGAGTCAGACCCCTACCTTTCGTGTACCCTCTAGGGTGGCAAGATTCAACCACCCTGCCGAAAGCATCTCATCCTCATTTCGAGGTGCCACTTGGGGGATTTCACATGCATGTAAATGAAATAAAATAAAATAAAAATCAAGAATGAAATTTGCATAAGACTTTTTCCCCAAAATTTCATAGCAATATTTCCTTTTTGTATAATTCGGAGGTCAGAAAGTAGAAAAAGATAACATATCTGATTGTTCATAATCAATATATTCAACGAAAGAAATATTATCAGAAAGAATCAGTATCGATATTATTATAAGAATAATTATCAAATATTCAACGGAAGAATTATTATCAATATTATTATAGAAATTATTATCAATCTAATATATAAAAATCTTGTGTCACGGTGTTTGTGTTCGTACTCCTCCGAAACGGCTCGACCGATTTTTATGAAATTTTTATGTGTATTTAGTAGGTATGAGAATATGTTGTAAAGTATATTTCATAACATTAGGTAATTAGGGTGTCCCTATCCCCGTCATTCAACGTTCAACGTACGCTGATGAGATCAACGCTTGCTTGAAATCATCGCAATTGTGGAGTAATGCTGAAAAAGACCAACTAAAAATAAACATGCGTGTCCAAATGCTACAAGATCCATCTGCTGAAGCATTCTCGGACCAATTGTTAGATATCGGCGATGGAAAATTGCTGTCTATGGAGGAATAAAATTGCCCACTCATTTCTGCACTGTCGTTGATTCGCAAAATGCTCTCATTGACCGCATATTTCCCGATGTACGTACACAATACATAAATCATACGTGCCTGGCAGAAAGAACCATTTTGGCAGCAAAAAATGTGGACGTCGACGATTTAAACTTCAAGATACAGCAGTAGTTGCCAGGCGACATGGTATCATACAAATCGATCGATATAGTTTGCGATGCTAACGAAGCTGTAAATTATCCAACACAGTTTTTGAACTCTCTGGATTTGTCAGGCATGTCACCACACCTTCTACGACTGAAAGTTGGATCTCCTGTTATTTTACTTCGGAATTTGAACCCACCATGGCTGTGCAATAGTACGCGATTGATCATTAAAAAATTGATGAAAAAGTTATATAAGCCACCATTTTGAATAGCAAATTCCGAGCCGAAAATGTTTTGCTGCCACGAATTCCAATGATTCTCACAGACGTGCCAATTGAATTCAAACGCGTTTCAATTAGATTGGTATTCGCAATGACAATCAATAAAACGCAAGGCCAAACGATGTCTCTGTGCGCCTTAGATTTGGGCATACCATGTTTTTCACACAAACAATTATACCTGGCATATTCTTGCGTGGGCAAACCATCGAACTTAATTGTGTTGGCAAAAGACGGACTGACAAAAAATATCATGCACTCAATAGCTCTTGGAAATGAATATTGATTCTCTTTATTTCATTTTTATACTTTAGGATAAAAAAACATATTACTTTTTTCAGTTTACATTTAACTTTTAAGAGATCAAACAATGTATATGTTCGTTACATTAATGAAACACATTGTATTGAGAAAATGAATGGTTGGTGTTTTTTTTGTTTTATCGGCGATAATCGTCTACAGTGCTCCATTCCTCTTTCTGCCATAGATTCCATCCCAACACACTTTCAATGCATTCGTTATTTTTTAATTTACAACGAAAATATTCACTAGAAATAATTTATATGGCAGAATAATGTTTGCCAGGTCAGCTAGTATTATTATAAGAATTATTATCAAATATTCAACCAAAGAATTATTAACAAATATTCAACAAAAGAACTATTATCAATTATTTATATTTTTAAGAACTATTTCAAACACTTCAGCAACAGCAAGATATGTTTATCGTTTGTAAGATTATGCTGACAATAAATTGTTTGCAGTGCAGTTTGAGAGACCTTCTGATTCGTATTTTAATTATTTGGTTTTTCATATGTTCTTCTGTTAAAAGGAGTGAAAAAAGGTCAAGTCTATTAGTAAACGCTAAATGGATTATGCCTTTTGGAGAGCATGGATTTATTTTTAAAATAAAACGTGTTACTCACCGAAAACACGAGTTTCTTGTGAAAAAAAGAAACTTAAAACACAAGGAACAAATCGATTCTCTTTAAAATAATCTTTTCAAACCACTGTTTCTTAATTGAGTGAATTGCTAATACTGTTGAATCAATGGAAGTGAGAAAAAGAGAGAAACAAATGGAATGCTAATTCGTGTAAGGCTTTTGTTTTATCCTATAAAATGCTACACAATAACAATTGTTTTACAGAAGGTTAGTTTTCTTTGGCAATCCAGCAGTGCTTATGCTTTTAGGCAACAATTTTATTCCAAAGAATTTTTTCCTACACATTGTCATACCAATGAAATAAGCTTGTAAGGTTTTAGCTTTTTGGAAAAAGAAAATCCAATCCATTTAATATATTTGAAAAGTTTAACTCGACAATTTACCAAGCGTGTACTTTTGATCAACAAATTCATCCCAAAACGTATTCATGCTTTTTTCATGTTTATTGTATCAAAGCCAAGATATAATTTCTTTTAATTTTTGAAATCAGAAAATCCAATTAATTTGACGTCAGACTAGGATCTATATCTATTATAGCGTTAAGTTCATGAGCTTTCTGTTTGAAGAATGGTTCGTCGTTTGACAGCTGAGATTCTGCATGCATAGATAAAAATTCTACATTTTAAATGCTAAAATAAGAAAACAAAGCTTTAATAATAAGATCCCCGTTTTTTGAATTATATTGTTGTTGTTACTTATGTACTTGTCATAGACAAGCCCGCTGAAGAAGTCAGAGATTTAAGCCGAGTTTTGTGCAATAACTAATGAAGGTAAAGGCCCCTGAGCACCCGAAGGCAGATGTCTGACTTCTAGCTCATATGAAGATGACACTCACACAATCGCTTGCAAAACCCTTTTTACAGAGGAGGGTCTTTCACACACCTCACAGATAGAACACAGGGGGAACAACCATGCTTAAACTGGTACCTGAACTCGGGACGACCAGATCACAGGAAATATGCGCTACTCCTACGCAGTTTTTGAATTACTGCGCTTATACGCATGCGAAATAACAGTCAGACGGTTAATACCTAGGTTAATTAGAATAAAAAGTTTATATAATAATAATAATAATATATAACATTATTTTGGTTGAATCTGAATGCAGGTTTGTAGCAGTGAAGAGACATTGTATTTTCAATTTCGTTTTAATATCCATCCCGGGAAGGCAACTTATTTACAAGCTGAAACGCGGACAAGGCACGTCCGCCACAGCAAGGCACAAAAGCAGAAGAAAGAAAGAGAGCGAAACAAATTATCACTAGTCTTATATAACATGGGATTTCCAGCCACGAGCCAATTCAATACACGTGGTTACCTTTGACAAGGGCAATGAAGGGATCACTTTCATTTGATACATAGAAGTGATTGCGCAGTAATTTTTACGCAGCTTCAGTTGAATTAATTAAATAGGAAGCTGAATGGTATCAGGAAACAAGAGAACACTTTAGAATCACTCCGACATGGGCCGAATTAGGTAAAAAATTTAGGAAATTAATTTGAATTAAATTAGATATTAAAATATCATTATATATATATATATATATATATATATATCTGTGTACTAAATTTATCTATCTAGCTGTCTCCATTTCATAGTAATCGTGGTAAATTATATTTGAATAGTCTTTCGGAGAGACTTCTTTTGAATAGATTTCGTTAAAAATTTGAAAAAAACCTACAACTGTGGCTTAATTTCTATATCAAATTTCATCCGTTTAGCTTTAAACATTTTTGTGTGTATTGTGTTTAGATATAAATCTACATAATTTTGAAATATGTATATTCCGCACTGAGACATATTTGGAACGTGCAGATTCCACAAAACCTCGACTTCATGATTTTTGAAGATTACAATTCTTTCTCTTCGTGTACTATGTAGGTGAAAAAATTAAAAAGCTTTATTATATTTCAAGGATGTACTGTGCATTATGATTTTATATTTTGTTCGCATATATTTGATATTTTGTTCGAGCATAGAAATAAAAGTAATATTCTCTTCTTACCTTGGCTTCTTTCTTGGGGGGACTGATACCCCTACTCCACCACAAAGCGGGCAGAATATTTTATCCTGCTGAACAAATGCCGCACACGCTTTTTCAATCTCATAATCTCGCGACGATTAATCCTGGAAAAGAGAAAAAAAACATTCTTGAATCATGCTATTCATATATTTAAAATAATAATAAAAAAATAATCCCGTCAAACAGTACTTATTAATTAACGGTGAAGATTTGGCTTTTCATTGGCGATAATTTCGTTGGCGAAAATACGATTTTCTTCTTTTAAACAAATGCTAATTTTCTTCTCGTAAGTTAGAAGCGCTCTCTAGCGCGCTTATAGGGTGGCGAATTTTGGTGTTACATTTGGCGAGTTTTGTCTATTTCACCACTAATTATTAAGTACCACTAAAAGATTTATCTGATTTTGTCAATTTTTGTTTCATATCAAAGCTCATAATCACTAGATATGTCATTAAATATCACCTGTTTTTTCAATACACTCCAATTTAAGGACAAATCGAAGAAACAAAATTTAAGTTTTTATTCAGTATATAGAAATACCTCGATAAGCCAGGACCGCTTCGACAGCAACACTAGAGGGAAGTATGGTTGAGTCTTAAAGGCCCTCACCGACCATGATACAACCCTTTCCGTAGAAAATAAGTCTCGTTATCAATGGGAAGTAGTCAACCCCCACCTTTTTTGTATCTATCAGGGTGGCGAGAACCACGCACTGTACTGGAAACTTCTCATTCTCAATTTTGAGGTGCCCCCAGTAGGAATAGTCGATATGTAAAATAAATTTTCTTTCAATATAGTAATACAGGCATGAAAAAAATACTTAGAAATTTGGAAATGGCTGCATTACACGGTGAGGCGCAAAATAACGGATTTTTGAAGGTCAAGTCACCCTCCATTATTATTATGAGCTGGTTCTCACATTGCTAGTAATTCCAAATTACTTGTATAAACGTCATATTCGGTTGCATTTCCAGCTTATTACCCTGAGCTTGTTTAAACTCGCCTTTTATTCGAAGCAAAAGTTAGCTTAAAGGACTGCTTCCAAATTAATGCAGTCATATGATACATAAAAGAACAAGTTAGTTAAATTTTAAAATCCATTGTGCATATTTTAGTGGGAACATTCTTATGACTAACTAAAGATACAATTAAGCAAAACGATTTACAGTCAGATGTTAGACAATATGTTTGGCTATGTTTAACATGAGACTTTGACGCCACAAATTTATCCTGTCTAACATCCCTAATAAATTTATTTCTGCATTAGAATCTAGTAAAATTTAATCAATATAGAAATAAGTATAACTTGATAATCACTTTCCAAATATGAAACTAAGGCTAACCTCTTTCAAGATTCTTCTAGGGAAGCAAATTCTGATACATAAGTAAAATGCTTATTTCAGCATGGAACAGAAGTTTTACTCCATTGTTTGACTATTATGTAATGTTACAAAATTTGAAGACAACATAGTGTTTGGCGACAACTGGCACCAATTTTTTCACTTGACCATAACTTGGTCCCGAGGTTTGAAGCCAAGATTTGGCTACCAATTATACTACTCTGTTCCTTACTATCAATATATATTAATTTTGATTAAATTTTGGAGCTCTTTCAAAAGTTTGTCACTGCCGGGCTGTCTGTTGTTAAAATTTTGCAAGGTGATATGAGCATCAAAATTGCGCATGTTAACTAAATTATTCAATTCAATGAAAAAATATCCAAAATGCATCTTCAGTTCTATTTCCTATATTACGAAGTTAAACCATACGGTAGGAAAAATAAATCGATATCAGGAATACCCCTGCTAATCGCGTTCATTTATTTTAAAAATTTACTTTTTACACTTAACTTAATTCATTTAAAATTAAATCTCCCGATCTTTTTTAAACTTAAGCTCTTTACCTTTAATGAATTTTGATACAAACAGGCACATTTTATTAAAATTCAATACTAACTGCGTAATCATGAGAAGTCTAATCACCTGATCTTTATTCACCAAAACTAACAACAAATTGTAAACAATGTCTGAATGGTAGACTGAAGAGGCTATGGAGTTCCGAAAATCCTCTATGTCTTGAGAAGTCTTTCAAAGAAGAAAACGGGGGTGACCTACAAGGGGACCAGAACTTTTATCTTGTTAAATTCACCACGTCCGCCAGCCACCTTCTGAGAACTTCTATATTCCATTAAACCAGTTCTATTTTTTGCCTTGCGTGACAGTCTGGTTCCTTGGGGATATTGGTTACATTTAAAAACAGTTCTACCATTTAGATTTATTTTAATAACCAGGACTCCACCAAACTATCAGCCACTGAAGTTGTGTCGTTTTAATTGGTTTAGTTTAGTTCATTTAGTACATGAACTTTTCAAAAAGAGGTCAATGACATGACATCATAGCACTATTAAAAATGTAAATATGCGATTTGTCTATCTTCTAACTTTTACAGTACTATAACTTCATTTTTTATTCGTCTTACAAACTACTTGCAGAATTTGCAGAATCTTTCTTCTTTAGTTTACAGCATTGGAAAGAAAATCACATAATTAAGTATTTGATGAAACAATAAAACACGGTTTGATTTTTGAAGTAATACAGATTCTATTGTTGGAGATTAAAAAAAAATTTCGATCAATTTCGATCAATTCGACCAATTTCGATCATTTTTATTTCATATAAAATTAATATCCTCAAAGATCATATGAATTGCATTTCAAATAAATGGTACTCTTCTCTCCGCCAAGAGAAATTTATGCGAAATATTTCAAAAACATTACCACATTATAAAATCACTTCACTTCATTCTGTACGCGGAGGATAAAATTTTAATAGAATTCCCAGTCAAAGTTATTAAATAAAATACTAATGTACAGATTTTGCAAATTTAGTTTCGCATTGGAGCTATCTATATGTAATCAGTAAGTGCTTTACCCCTTACTTTCATTTTTGAGAGATATTGTAAAATAAAATTTAGATAGAGACCCAATCGCAACAACATGACCGATTTCGTCAGTTTTCATCCAATTAATTTCGCCACTTTATAAGCATATATAATCAGAATGGTCCATCATTATTTTGCAGTCATGATTTAAAATAATGCTTTCTTTCGCTTAATAAGATGCATTTCACCAAAATTCATCGAAATGATTATACTAATGTCATTAATTTTGTCTACGAAGATTTATAGTATTAATAAGAATAAATTATTCATTCAAATGAACTTCATGAACAACTTCTTATGGTAAGAAAAATATGATTACAATACTATAAAAGTTTTACATTGATGATAGACATTCTGACTGGTTAGGCATGTGGCAAAATTGTCAAGTTGGCGACAAAACCTGGCGAAATTGATCCAGCTGTGGCAGAAAGTATCGTTTCTTTTTATGATATTTTTCGAAATGGAGAGAGAAATATTTTTTTACGACGATTGATGACATTACAATATGAGTATTCATATGAAACATATTTTTAAAAATAATTTCAGTGGCCCGGTCATTCAGTTTTTTCCGCATGCTTTAGGGAGGATTGGAGTAGTCAATTTGTGATTTCCATTTTGACCCTGTTTACACAAATGGTGCTAAATTCGACAAGAAGGAATTATTTGTGTACAACCCTCTTTAAACCCATTAGGGACTTCGGTTAGGTTGGTGAACAAAGAAATTTTTCGCCATAGTCACAAGGAAGAAATTACTTACAATCTTCTTGTAATGAAAGAAATGTCGATATTTTTTTCCGAAGACTGGAAATTTTGAATATCTATTATCACGAAATATAGCCGTTTTTGAAATTGAAGTAACTGGATTGACTTGTGCGTCACATGATATTTTATGCTAGTTCAGATGCAAAAGCTATCATCCATTTAAATTTAAAACAATAGAATAAAAGCAATAATAATACATTATTTACACACTTTATTATTTATATTGTTGCCGATAGAACGAGCTGAACAAAGAAAGCATCCCTTCAACAAAGGAACTGAGCTAATAATTTGTATAAATGGGTAACCTTCAAGAATGGACAACATAATCCTAAACGCAATTACGACATTATGTTTTGAATGTATTGTTTCTGCAAAATGAATACAGACAGGACATCAAACAAACAAATACGTGGCAGCATCTCTAGCAAGCCTGCCGAAGTACATCGCCGTATAGAGCAACCTTATTCGAGTCCCTCACAGATGTTATTGATTGGTTGAGCACACACAACCCCTTCGTCCATCCCCCCTCCCTCCTGCTGCTTTACACGTAATCAAAATCGTCCATCATTGCATAATCAAAGACTTAGGAAGTCTATAGCTGGCAGTCTGTGAAACCTCGTTTGCAAGGCACCACGCGAGCGCCACCTGCAGGCCAAGAAAGTCGATAAATTGAGTTTAATTACTTTTCCCGAAGAATATTTGAATAAAGGCTTCGCGTGATCAAGAAGAATACATTCGCCAACATTCCGTCCCTAAAAGCTTTCATTGTTTGGTCTTAAATGCATTTAAAATCACTTCCCTATTTTCTCGGGGCATTGTTGGGATTTGGAACGCTCCGCCTTATAGAATGAATGGTTTCCCGCGCTTTTCGAAGTCGCTGGAATGATTGTTTCCTCCCAAAGAGAGAATCTGCAAACGAGATTTGATGATGCCACCGTGATTTCGGTAATTGGCGGCAGACGAAAGCTGGAAAACAGTTCCTTAAAGGAACCGTTATGTTTCAAACAAAAGACTGCGAATTTTAGGTTTCTTTCACCGGTTGCTACAAACGTTTATTAAAATGAGGTTCTTTGGTGTCTTCGAATGTTTCCTGTGCGATTCAGTCAATACATTAATTACCTTTCAAAAGTATATCATTTATTATTGTTCGATCAATGTAAAACGTTCTTTTAAAGTTGATTTTTTGAAATTAAATTGTTTTTTTTACTACTAATTGAAATCACTCTCGTGTGGAGTTGATTCAATAAGTGATTTGATTGCTTGGTCTTAGCATATCAGTTATATTTCAGGATTTATATAAAACCAACTGAGTGGTTTCTTCAAATTTTCTCACATATTTTCTAATAAAAGTATTATTTCTTTCCACATTCTCGCATAAAATTGTGCACCCTCTTCCAGGTTGTGAGTGGTCGGATTTTTATTTTCAGAATCCCATATATGTGCTGAATGATTTTAAAGTGATTGATATTTGTATCTTAATTTTATGGCACTAACGAACAATATTTACGAAAGATAGATCAGTGGTGTGACTTTAGCATTTTTACTGAATCACGTATGCGATCATTGGCGATTAGTTGTTGGCATACAGTTAAAACACAAGTATCAGAAAATCAAATATTATTTTGGATGATTTTTTCCATTCGGTGGAAGCTAAAACTTCAGAGAATTTCAACTGTAGTCATGAGATTAAATACCAAAATTAATTTATTTACGTCACAACGCTATTGAGTTGTCTTGTTTGCGTGCATACAAATGTACAAACAGACATATGGTAAATACATTGAAGAATTTGGTTCCAAATTTGAAGCGAATCTACACTTTAGATAATCAACTTGCTTAAAAAATCTTAGTTACCTAGCTCGTTATATTTTGTAATTATCGTGTTCATTTATATTCAGACAGTCGGACAGATAGACTTCCACTGAATGGGTTTCATTCAAACTTTGACAAAAATCTACGGTAACTGTATATACCTAATTTCACCTATGTAGCTCAAAATGTTTCTGAATTATCGTGTTCACAGATATATAGATTATTTCTAAACATATGCTTTTCGGAAACAAGAAGATTTGAAATGTAAAGATTCATCAAAAGTTTGTGTTCGAAGTCTTTAATGATTAGAATATTTAATATTTGTATACTTAATATATACGATTTATATTTGTATATATTAAGTAAATATTTGTATAGATTAAGTATATTTGAATATATGATTTGCATACTTAATAGACTAAAAAATTAAAAAGAAATTTAAGGAAAGCTAATCTTTGTACAATTATTTAAGTATATTGTATAACGAGGAATATTTTAAATGATGAACAGAAAGAGTTCAAAAGAAATTACTAGAATAATACCATTACAAGAATTTTTTGGAATTACTAGATGGAAATTATTAGAATTTTTTAAATCTATTATGCTACGTTGAAAATCTTTATTTGTGGTTTGGCAATTTAAGATGATGATTTTGATGATAAATGGCGTCACGATCACGAAGTAAATTTAATTTTATGTGTCATCTAATAACTAAATGCATGTTGTCACTGGATTGCAAGGGGCCACGGTGGCCTGGTGATAAGATCTCGGCTCGTCAGCATAGGGTTTCTGGTTCAAGACCTTATTCTACCGAAGAACCGTCGTGTAAGGGGGTCTATTGCATGTTAAATCCGTCAGGGCCAAACGTCCTCCCATTGGTGTAGTGTGGATAGAGAGATGTCAGTTCAGGTGTCGTCCTCGTCATCTGACTGCGGTTCAAAATTACGATGTCTGTCCCAAAATTGCTCTACTGTTGCTTTATAACGGGACGTTAATATAACTAAACTCAACTCACTAGATTGTACTATCAAAATGCGCAAAAGTTCCTAAATTTACGTTGGCTTCGGTCTTTTTCGTTCCCATGGATTGGCATTTTTATTAAACGTTTCTACTCATAAATAATTTTAACCGTTTGCATTTGGATGTCTCCTCTCAAGCACCATTCAAAATGGTGCATTATTTTGATATTTTACTTATTTATTTTTTTTAATTTTGATTGTTAAAAATACCTATAGATGGAAAAAAAGATAAAGATAAATTTTCGGGGGAATGAAAGCTGAAGCAATTATTTTTCTGGACAATAAACTGATCCTTATATTAGGGCACAGATTAAAGTTTGTATATTTCTGAAATTCCTTTGTGCAGTCGCTGATATACAAGTTGCATGGGCTAGTGAAAATATTAATCTAATTAAATCCATGGCCAAAACTTATTTGCAAAATTATATCTGTAGGAATTGAAATTTTGCATCTTCCCCCAATCGAGCATCTTAATCCAAAAAATGTGCACTTGATGAACATAATGCCCAAATAATAAAATGAAAATATGTGAAACAGAAGAGAAATACAGCATCAGACGATATTAAGAACAAACTTCATTTCGCTGCAGACGAATTTACACACAACTCTTATTTTTATTTTTCATTATACAATTTTCAAATATTTCTAAATGAATTATTGAAAACTCTCTCATAAAATCTGATAAATGTAAAAGTTTTTATCCAACAAAGGTTCTTTTATTGCAACAAAGAAACACTTCATTCTAAATAGAATTTGGCAGCAGAAGAATAAAAATAAGACCAGAAATTCTAATCTAAATGGAAGCAAATATTAAATAAATACCGCTGTTGTCACTGACGTGACATTATATGTGATGTCAGTAGCGAAGATCTTGTATGAATTTGAGTCTAGAGGCGATGATTATATGAGAAGAAATAACCGTTCACTTTTGAGCTTTTTATTCATTATGATCTTGAAGTATCATTTAGAGTTTTGATAACAGTGTAAACATAACATAACAGTGTTCCGAACATAACGTAAATAAAATTTGAAATGTATTTTAAATTTTCTAAAAAATTTAAAATACATTTCTATCTATTTTAAATTTTCAGTTCAGTCTGTAACAAGGAAGGTATCTAAAATAAACCCAGTTTTCTTCGTCAAATTGCGAAACATAAAATGCGCAATGCTGCATTATGGCACGCGAAAATCGATTTAGAAGTATTTATTCTATAAAAGAAGGAGCTGATTGTCTACTTATGCCAGAAATGGAGAAGAATACTCCTGCTGGTGCTGTTTGTTTAAGCTGCATCGCAGGTTCCTTTATTGTCATGAGCTAATAACTATGTAATTGTTGAGACTGTCAGATAGAAATTCCAGAATTACTAACAGCAATTTCAAGACTGCTGTTATATATAGTTTAATATTTGTTTCTATTGAAACGTACATATGTTTTTAAGTTAATGCTTAGTTTTTGAATTGGTTAAAAATGATATTTTACCTAATTTACGAAGCCGCCATTTTGCTACACCTAATTCATTACCGACAATACAGATGCTATCGTTGAACAGCAACTTTTACAGAGCTGCAAACCCTGAGTACTTAATGAGGTTGGAATCGAATTAAATTTGAGACCTTTTATTCCTGCTATTAAACATTCTTATTCGAGTTTTTGTATTTTATGTTTGTAAAGGTGGAATATTATAAGGAATATTTTACTTAGATTTTAATGTTCCAGTGTTCCAGAAAACGATAGATTTTTATGTTCCAATTGTGTATTATCGATTCATTACACAGTATTTTAACAGATTCATAATTTAATTTTGTGCGAATCGATAAATAAAATAAGATTTTTATTCCACTGAGGGGCACCACCTTTCATTACTTTCTCGTATACAAAAAGTATTGTAATCGTCAAAAAATTCGTATTCGAGATGTTGACGAATATCCACGTCTCCCTGAGTTCGAAAAACGCATTTGAGAAAATGTCTGTCTGCCTGCTTGTGACAAAGGTAACACAGAAACGCTTTCAGTTAGACAGATGAAATTTGGTATACGGTCTTTACACAAAATGTGCAGATTTCTATCAAATTTTAAATAAATCTGTTCAGATGGAATCTATCTGTTCTGCTGTTCGAATATAAGTGGACACAATACTTACAAAACGAAGAGAGCTAGATGAGTAAGATTCGATATACAGATTTCATACCTATCAAATTTTGAGCCATTCCTACAAGAATTATTCAGTATTTGTCTGTTTATACTTTCAGAATCATTAAAGAATATTTAAAAAATCATCAGCAAAAACTTTAATACGATTTTTTTTGTTTTTTACTTTCTCGTATATGTAGTACAGAAAAGGCATAGCAATCGTCAAAAAATTTGAAATCGATATTTTGACGTATCTCCACGTTTTAGATCTCCCAGAGTTCAGAAAACGCATTTTTGGAAAATGTTCGTCAGTCTATGATATAGATAACTCAAAAACGCTTTGTATTTCTATCAAATTTTGAACAACATTTCCTCAGCGTATCCGTTTGTCTGTTCGGCTGTTCGAATATAATTTAACACGGTAACTAGAAAACGAAGAGAGCTAAATAGATAAAATTCACTACACAGATTTGGCACCTGTAGTCTATATACCTATTAAATTTTGAGCAAATTCTCACTATGGGTTGACCATCTGTCGGTCTGTACTTTCAGAAACATGTAAACACAATAGCTCAAAAATTCTTAAATATGTCAAATTTGGTATGCGTTTTCGTGATTACAATTGTAGTTCTGTGTCAATTTTTTTCGTTCTCGAATGGAACACTTTTATTGGAGAGTATGCACAAATTCTTCGAGAGACCGCTGCCGCTGATTTTTGTTAAAGAATGCATAACATTTATGATTTATAAATAAAGGTATAAAAAATGGAAAGAGGTGAATTTTTTTACTTTAATACATTAATAAAAATATATTTTCGGTCGAAGTTATGATTCAAAAATTTTGATATCTTACTTCTTTAAGGAATATATAAATATATATTGGTCTTTTGAAGAATTTCATGAAGAATTCAGGTATTAGAAAATAATCTAATTTCAAATGCAGAAATACACATAAAATGGAAACATGAGTCAACACATAAACTGAATATATTTTTCGTCAAAAATAAAATTTCAATAAACCAAAGGTTTTCAGTTTTATTTTCCGAATGAATTCCTCTGTATACAATTTATTTTGTGTGTGATTAATGAAAATAGTTGCATTAATCATACTGGAAAAAAAATATATTTTCAAATATTTGAACTGATGCAAAATAGATAATACATTTCTCTTTTCTATTATGAATATCTTAAAGAAGTAAAAGCATTTGAAACTTAAAATAGTTACTGTAAATGATCAACCGGAAAATATAACTACCATTTGAAACAATAAGACCGAAATTATTTAAGTGAAAATATTAAATAAATATGGATATCTTTTAATAAATATCTTCATTGAATTGTGTATTGAATTTTTCACTCAATTTTTTAATAATATTGTTAACATTGAAATCACTGGAAAAAACAATCTTTCTTTAACATATCCATTTTATCAAGAAATCAACATATCCATATCATAAGGTTATCAATGGTTCGATAGAGTGCACCGCTATTCTATAAACTTCACTATGTCTCTAAGATCTTTAAGGAACCAGAGTACTTTCCCGAATTTTTATTCTAAATTTAACTGTACTAAAAGGTTTACTTTGTATACATTTTAAAATAATTTTAACAGGATCTCTGGGGAACTTGGCATTCGTCGTATGATTCCAAGTGATTTTAGAGCGACTTGTTCTCAACTTTTATCTACTTGACATTACCTCCCTTTTATTGACTTTATTATTTTTTAATGCTTGACTACATATTATTTTCAACTTTTAAGTTTGCATATTGTGATATTTATGTGTTCTCATGCTTCTGTATTGGTATTGTGCTTGTGTATGTTTTGCTAGTTTTTTGCATTTTTGATTATATTGGGTTTAATTTTTGTAAATCTGTATTCTTTGTGGTTTCTTGTTTTTAAGTCGTTTTAACTAACTTTGAGGCTTGTGTTCCTTATGTGTTTTGATTAATGCACTCTGCAAATGGAGTCAACCTCTGAAGTGTGTTTACTTTAAATAAGTAAATAAATGTCGTTCTGAAGATATGCAATTGGAATAGCTCTGGATAAAGAATTAAATTATCGAGAAAGCGAAGCACTTTTGATGCTTTTACAAGCACATTTTTCCCAACCGAATTTAAAAAAAAAGATAATGCAATTTCCATATTGCATATCGGAAACTATGATTTGTTTTAATTTTGAGTGTACTTTTACACAAATTTTGTACTTAATTTGTCTTTAGAACCCATACATGCAATTTAAGACTAACTCACTTTCAACTCACTGTAATAATTATAAAACTTGGTTCAGCACGCTACGGAAAACTGTGCTTGCACTTGATTATATGCTACAAGTGAAGAGATAGGATATGATCAGCTTTCTTCACAGCTTGTGACTAGGCAAACCACGTGTAAAGTTTTTCATACCTGATACCTTGGAAATGTAACTATGATTCGATATAACTCGGATTAAACTGACTTTACCCATGACATATCGGAAAATACTCAGATTTCAAAGCCATGTGGATCGATGGTTGGCAAATCTCAGAACGACGGTGTTCATATAACGTAATGCTCTGTGGGAATGAATTGATTGGTGGGAATTATGCTGAAGAAATCTCACAAATACAAAACTTTAGCTATTTGAGTTTTACCAAGCCTTCTTTATCTTCCAAAACCATAAAAATTTTATTGTTCCTTTAAAGAGATTAGCATTTCATTTTGAAGAGATGCACATCGCTGTTGAAAGATGGAATTTGGAAACAGAGTCGTGTGAAGAGCAAAGCATTTCAGTTAGTTTAGTTTAGCTATAATAACATCCCATTTTATAACAACATTAAGGCTATTTTGGGACGGATCCCGTAATTTTGAACCATGATTAGAGGATGAGGAAGGTAGATGAGCTGGCACCTCACCCCCTTCCCAAACTTATGCACCACATCAGTGAGAGGAGGGTTGGCCCTGACGAATATAACGTGCCCCAGACCCGCTTACGCGACGGTTCTTCGGAGGAATCGGGTCCCGAGCCTGAAATCCTCTTGTTCTGATTCCTAACCCGTATTATCAGGCCTCCGCGGTCCCGAGTAAAACGTAGTATTCTTGTATCTGCATAACATCTTTACAGTAATATTATGCCATAATTTTTTTAAACTTCGCGCACGAACTGTAAACATCCTGGGCTCTATCAACTGATCTTTTAAGAGAAATATGTAATATTCTTGAAAATGTTCGCCAATCACTCCACTTTTCTGTCCAGAATATGGTACAGCTGCTGTATGGAAGCTTGGATGATAATTATAAAGGTCGTTCGGAAGAAACACTTCTGAGTAGTCTTGTAATAAACTATTTCTTTAAATATATTACTTGGGCTGATACCTCGAAGAAACGCATAAACACATTTTTATCTCCTCTCCAAATATTTTTTAAGAAGATTCCTATAGGAAGACTACCTATTGCAAAGGTTCTCATAACATGACTTTGGGAAGATTTCTTCAATTCTTTACCGATCATGGTCCCTAGAATCTAAAACCACTCTTCGTTCAAGTTTATATTATATATACTGAAGTGCCAAAAAAACTAGAACACCAATCTAATATCGTGTAGAACCCCTACAAGCACGCAGAAGTGCCACAACACGGCGTGGCAAGGATTCAACTAATTTGTGAGATCTTCTGTAGACAGTTCATACCATGATTCCTGTAGGGCGGTCCACGGAGCCATGCAAGTGCGAAGTGGTGATTTCCTAAGGACAACATGTTGCAAAACATCCCAGATATGCTCGATAATGCTCATGTCAGGGGAATTAGGTGGCCAAGAGAGGGAACGAAATTCAGAAGAGTGTTCCGCAAGCCACTCGGTAGCTACTATAGATCTGCAGGGTGGCATATTATTCTGTTGGAATTGTATACTTTTGTCGGAATGCACAGACTTGAATGGATTCAGGCGGTCAGAAAGGATGTTAACCTGTCATGGTCGAATCTATACGTATCAACGGTTCTATTTCGTGCCAAGTCCACACGCTCCATACCATAACAGAGCCTCCAGCAGCTTGAACAGTTTCTTGTAGACAACAGGAATCCATGGATTCATGGGATTTTCTCCACAACTGCACACTTTCATCCTCCCGATACAATTGGAAACGTGACTCGGCAGACCAGACAACGTTTTTACAATCATTAAGAGTCCAATGACGGTCTGGCGAGTCCATGCAAGACACAGAGTTTGTGTCGCTGAGTGAACAATGACACGAGATGGTCTGAGGCTGCGAAAGACCATATCATTTAGGGTACGTTGTCCAGCGCGTACGCTGACACTTGTTGATGGGCCTGCATTCAAATTCGGAGCATTTGAGGAAGTGTTTAGCGTCTTCCTTGTGTAACGATTCTTTTCAGCCGTCTACGATCTCGTTTTGTGAAGGTGTTTTTCCGGTCGCACCGCAACGGTGAGTTGAAATTTTACCGGGAACCTGATATTTGAGGTATACCCTTGAAATGGTCTAGATTTCATCACTGTGTCGGAAATGCTGTGTCGGATCTCTGGTGCCGTCGATTACTTCACTTATAAACAACACAAAGATTTAAGTGATTTTCACAACAGGTGAAAATCACTTAAATCTTGATAACCTGCTATCATAACAGCAAGAATTGATGTAATGGCCTCCTCAGACACCCTCAGACACCTATATATATATATATATATATATATATAACGTTTTGCCAATGTCATCTTGTGATCAGGATGACTAGAGTAATTTTGTTTGGATTTTAATTGCCTTGGAATTCGTTGTTAGAAATGTAAAAATATCGGATGAGTTCGCAAGTGGCCCATCTAGCTCAAAGGAGGTGGATGTGGTGGGATATTAAAATTTTCATTTCTCTATACCTTTCTTAATATTAAAGACAGAAAATAAATTCAATTGGCCAAATTGGCGCCTTATTAAGGCAAACAACTTTAAATCAAAAAGTGTTTCGATAACTGCACTAGCCGAAAAGTGATTTTCAAGCCCTCATTTTGACTGTTTCTAACATCAACAATTTATGTTGCCAGATAGTAACTCAGATGTAAAGTAACCCATTTTTACCTTCCAACTTGCTGACATATATTTTTTTGTTTTTGCTTTATATTCGTAAAACTTTCACCATTAATTCTGAAACATCCTGGGTAAAACAGCTGGTCAAAATAACATTAACTATATATTTATTCCCTTTCTTTTATTTTCTCATTTGCATCTAATGCTCCTTGACCTGCGATTTTACTTTACACAATTTACAACAAGGATAAAAAAAAAGGAGGAAACCCATTATGCCAAGGAATATGGGGAAAAGGGGGAGGAAGTGAATCGAGGACAAAATGACGATTAAACCCATCATCATCGCACTCCGTACGGTGTAGGGACTGATATTAATTCCGATTCCAATCACAAGTATAACCACTCCTTGTAATTGATAACGCTAATTGTGTTTTCCTTCTTTCCGATCACCCCATTGTCTTTTCTTTCCTCTCAGAATCGTCTGCTCGCACTCGGGAGGCGCACCTTTAATCTTTTTTCGGAGACGATCTTCTTCTCATTCCTTTTTCATTGTTTATTTGCTGTCTTTCCCTTTTCCTGCTGACGTCACAACTCCTTACTCCTAATCATTGACCTGAAAAGGGAGGGGAAGGGTTCGAATCATCACTTCCTCCCTCTTCTGGACCAGGAGAAATGCATGCATTTGCACCAAACGATTTTTTAGTGTATAGGAAGAGAGAAAGAGTTATGAACGGAAGGGAGGAGAAAATATCGTTTGCTGATGGACGAAGAAGAATAATAAGGTATTTAGTGCATATTGTTCCTTTTGATTAAACAGTGGCTAGTCTGTTTTTCTTCTTTTTTCATTTTTAAAATAAAAAATGCTATTATTTAAAAGTCAAGTTGATAGAATGAAAAAAACTACGAGGAACATCCAAGTACCCATTAAATAGTCTTGAATACTTTCTAAATGTCTAGGAATCTTTCACATAGAATAGGGATGTTAAAGAAATTGTTTGCTTCAAAGTTAACTAAAGGAAAAATTAAAACCCTATAAACGAATGCACAGTCTGGCAGTAAACGATGTTAAGCACATGATCACGCTTTGTTATTTCTCAATGCTATTTAGTCGCTATTTTCAGGTTTCGAGAACAAGGTTTAACAAGGCAGTTACGTAACATTTAAAATATGTTTATAGTATTTTTGAAATCGAATATTAGTAGCTATTTAGCATCTTTACAAAGTTTCCATTTTGTTATTTTTATAAACACACCAGATATCATGGATGTTTAGCTTTTTGATGCTTTCATTTCTTGTTTCACAAGGCTAATTTACCGGGTGATTATCAAAAACACTTTTCCAAAGTATGAGACCATAATTATCATATTCACAGGAACGGAATAAAATTTCAATTCATAGTTTTTTTTAGGTATGCGCTCAAGAAACATATGAAAAACAATAGTTAAACTTTTATAGTCACGGTAACAGTGAAAAAATAATCAAATTTTTCAAGCGGCAACATCAACGTTTTCTTATTGGAATGTGTTCTCCATAGCAAGAAGGAATAAACAGCGCTGGAACGGTACCTGTAACACGAAATTCACCAGCGCTAGACTGACTAAGAAAAGAGAAAATAACCAATAACAACAGAGAAGCAAAACATTTTATTGTATTTCACAAATTTTCTACTTCACTTACTTCAACCACGATGATTCTTTATATACGGAAGATGGTGCCTAGAACCAAAGCACGTTCCATGTCGAAAGGAATACCTTGAATTTCAAATCTCTGGCAGGCACAACTTTGTTGTTTCCTCTTTTCTTCTTAGTTTATCTAGCGCTGGAGATTTTCATGCTACAGGTACTGTTCTAAGGCTGTTTATTGTCTTTTGATATGGAGAACACATTCCAATAAAATAAGGTCGATGTTGCCGTTTGAAAAGTTTGAAATCTTGTCACGGTAACCGTAACTGTTAGAGTTTATTTATTTATTCATTTGATTCTTGAGCGCATACCTCAAAATACTTTGAACCAAAATTTTATTCGGTTCCTGTTAAAGCTATGATAGTTACGGTCTCATATATCAGGAAATGTTTTGTATATATATTAACCTCATAACTTGCGTTACCTTTTCAATAGTAATTAAATTCAACGTTATTTTTCTGTCAATTATCTTAAATGGCAAATAAAAGAATTCGAGCTGATTGAAATCTAATATCAATCCGATTACTATCTGATATCAAATATTGTGTACGGAGAGGGATTAAGGTTTGTATATGCATTCACTTCAATAAACTACACTCATGTCCATAAATTAAGGATAATTCAGAGTCACACGGAATTCGAACTTTAAAATACATATATCACCCGTAAAATGACTACACACATCTTCAAAAATCATATGCAAATTGCAGGAAGCCACCAGATGGCACTGATAGCACGTCACAATGACGAGAGCGTAAGAGAGTGATATATAAGGAATACAGGCAAAGAAGTGGAATTTTTCGCAAGCGTTTTATAAGCCTTTCAGTGCAATAACCGCATAGTTATGACACAAAGGACGCATTTAGAGGATTTTTTACGTGGTAGAATAATGGCCGTCTGGAATGTGGGCGTACCCAGCTGGAAGTATCCGAGGAACTTGGAATCGCCCATAGTGTCATCTCCAGGCTTTGACAACGATTTCAAGGTGATGGTAATGTGAATATACGTTACAACACAGGTCGCCCCCGAGTTACAACGCCGAATGAGGACCGGTATTTGGCAATTACTGCCAAAGGAAACAGACGGAGCACATCAGACCTGTCTCGTCAGCTCTCTTCAGCCATTGGTACGACAGTTTCAAGGCAGACCGTGTATAGACGCGTAGGGCAGATTGGTCTATATGCTCGTAGGCCTGTCAGATGTGTTCCACTTACTGCAACTCACTGTCGCCTGCGGTTAGCCTGAAGTAGAGAGCTTGAATTGTGGACAGTGCAACAGTTTGCTTGTGTGATGTTTTCCGACGAGTCCAGGTTTAAATTGTAGTCTGATTCTTTCCTTTCTTATGGAAATCGCCAGGCATCCGTTACCACCAAGAGAATATCATTGTACGACACCGTTACGGTGGTGCAGGATTGCTCGTTTGGGGAAGAATTATTCTAGGTTCCAGAACTGACCTGTATGTTCAAATTGGAACCATGACAGACCAAATCTATCGGGACGTCCTACTAGAACAACATGTACATTTGTTTCGGGGAGACATGGGCGCAGAATTCGTGTTTATGGACAACAACGCCCGTCCTCACCATGCAAACATCGTAAACGAATGCCTTTGATCGGAGGATATCCCCCGTGTGGAGTGGCCAGCATTCTCACCGGACTTGAATCCAGTAGAGCTTGTATGGAACATGCTTGGCTGACGAGTTGCAGCCCGTTTACTACCTCCTACATGTGTACCGGAACTTCAGAGAGCATTGATTGATAAGTGGTGTGATATTCCCCAAGATCATATCGATAATTTGATACTGAGCATGCCTAGGCGTTGTGTGGACTGTATTGCATCGTCTGGGAGACATACTATGTATTAACCTCATACCAACCATGTAATATTGGTTTTTTTAAATAGTTTTTTTCCAGGGAGTAAAAAATCTCAATCTTTATTAATGATATCAAACATATAGCATCTTTTCTTGCTCTTTACTTTTTGTTTAATAAATAGGCTCACTTTGTTTTGCTTTCTGACTGTTTCTTTTCCTGAACTTGCATTATTCTTAATTTATGGACATGAGTGCATTTAAATTATTTTGTGTATACACTCTCCTAAGATTTTGACAATAGAAAAAGGGCAAAGCTTTCTTTTTTAAAAGAAGAAAAAGGTTAAATGAGTAAATATTTCTTCCCAGTACTGATAAAATATGTTTTCAAAGAAAAAAGTACTTTAAAGTAAGAAAAAGAGAAAAATAAATATAAGAAATTAATTTTCATTATTCAGTAGTGAATGTACAGAAAGGTAATTATATATATAATAAATGAAAATGTTTGCTTTTATTATTATTGTGAATTAGCTTTTATGGTATTATACGAATGAATAATTGTTTATTTTAATATATAATATATAATAATTTGATCTATATATTTAAAATAATTAAAATAAAAACCAGACCCTAGACCCAATTACTGTTCCATGCTCACCAGTTTTTATTTCATATCAGAGCTCATAAACTCTTGAAAGATTATCTTTTGTTTACCTGCCTACTAGGCACTCTATATTTTTTACTTTATCGTATACGAAGCTAAAAGAAAGTTTTGGTATCAAAAAATTCTAATTCAATATTTTATCGAATCTGTATATATTAGAACTTTCTAAGTTCGAAAAATTCATTTTTGGCATTAAATCATCTTTGAGAGCGGTGACTCAAAAACGCTTTGAGCTGGATAGATGAAATTAAATACATGGACTTAACAACATATTTTAAGATATTTACTAGATTTTAAAGAAAATCTATTCAGAAGAAGTCTATGTCTCAGGTTGTTCGAGTACAAGCAAACCTCGATAACTACTAAATGTAAAAAGCTACATAGAAAAGATTTGGCATACAGGTTTAGAACTAAATTCTTAACAAATCTTCAATCAAATCTGTCAAAGGATTGACGATCTTTCTGTTTGTATTTTCCCATGCATGTAAGAATAATAGCCCATCAGCGTAATTCAGTTAAATTCAATATATGATCTTATGACTATAAATGTAATTCTGTGCAAAATTATGTTTTTAGTCTTTCAGAAAAAGGGCGTACAAAATATATATTTGCATCATAGATTCAGTAAAAGTATTATACATAGCGAAAGACTTATATTTCTTATTATTGTTTACCAATGCCACTTAAGTTATTCACGATCTTGCACAGGGCACACAATTTTTATCCGGAGACAGGAGGATATGACCTTTATTGGAGAGAGAGCGAGATAGTTTTGAAGAACCCACTTTCGTTGGCAGACAAAATTGTCAAAATTAGTACTTCAATGTTCATTCTCACCTGGAAAATCTACGACAAACTTCTCCAGCCACAACCATTGTGCCTATTAGAAAGTGCTTACCCTATTTGTCCATATGCATTACTTGCCTATGATTTTATACGGAGGATACAACCTTTATTGTTGTGTGAACTAGGCAGTTTTGAAGAAAGCACTCTCGTTGGTAGACAGAAGTTCCAAACCACTACATCAATATTCATTTTCAACTGGAAAAATCTATGCCAAAGTTCCCCATTTATAACCCCTGTGCCTATTTCGAAAGTTCTTATTTTTTATGAAAGTCCTCATCTGTCCCACATCCCCCCCTCCCATCATTCTAAAGTTTTAAATATATTGAAAAATACAAGTTTGACAGCAAACACGGCTTAACAGCTGGGCCAAATTCGCTTATTTGAAGACCAACCACAATGTTTTTTGCTTATTATTCTACTTTAATTCATTTTTGTCATTTTTTCTCTCTCTTGCTGTGCTAAAATATAGAACCTCACAGTTGCCTCATATGATTAGATTAATTCTAAATATTGTTTTCTGTAGGTGGATATTGCTTATTTTCATTCTTAATTAGGAGGTATAATAACCATTTATCTCAATGCCTACTACCCATTAATGAAATAGAAGCGTCGAAAAGTGCTGATTTCCGGATCATGAAACGATCAGTAGTAAGGTATTATTTTTAAACACGCACAACACTTTTGCATGATTTCAATAAATTTATTTCAGTTTAATTTTTTTTTAATGAAATTAGTATACAATTTGCTTACTTTCGATTGACATGGTTGTTTCAAATAACTCATACGCCATAACACGGAAAGCTAAGTGAATGCTAAACAGTAAAAAAAAATTAACTTATAAGAAAGATATTTTTACACATCAGAACACTGAATTGCATCGGAACACTGAAGAAATAAAAGAAAAGGAAACAGAATCGTTTCTCAAAAGATGAACTGGCAAACTTAAATAAATAAAAAGAACGTCTTAGTATAAAATGAAAAAAAAAATCTCAATCGAAATGTTTTTTCTTAAAATTATCATTCACAAAACCTATTCAGGCTAATTTCTAATCCATATCTATGAACGATAATATTTCTTGCAGAAATTAAATTTAAAAATTCATTATTCTTCCTTTTCACAACTTCCACACTTTTCTCTGAGAAATATTTCCCATTTATTTTCCTTCCTTGTTCAAATTACCATCTGATTCGCTCTTTGTTTAACTGCTTTTCAGCTTTCCCATTGGCTAGCCTGATTAATTACCACTCCCCCTTTCACTCTGGCTATTAACACTGGGCAGGATCCGACGTCACCCTGAAAGGAGCCATCCCTGCCTCAAGACCTAGAAATGTTCATCCAGGGGTGATCACTGTGTATTTAATTTAAGCTCAGCGGTCAGGTCGTTTGAATCAATTTGTGGGTTGGTATCGCGTAGGACGTTGTCAGCCCCAAGAGGAGGAAATAGATTCGTGGGGTTCGGGTAATTATTCATAGGATGAAACTGTTTTAAGTTTTGTGGAATTACTTTTGGTGGCAACCATTGTTAAGAAAAATTAAATGAATCGAAGTAGTGTTGTATCACGAAATACTTGTTGGTGACATGCTTTCGATGATTAAGTTATCAAAGTAGTACTATCTCACGAAATATTTACTGGTAAAACATTATCGAAGATTAATTGAAAATTCTTTCTAATTCACACAAAACTTGAAACAGATAGAAAGTTGAGGAGTCTATGAGAATATTTACTTTTTAAAGCTCCAATGGATTCTAAAAAAGGACAAGACTAGAGTATAAAATGAGTAAATTTTTAAATTATGTACTTGGATCATCCAAAAAATAAGTTTCCAATTTCCTGTAAAATAAGTCAAGACATAATTACCTGAAAAAATGTATTGTAAAAGACACAGTAATTTTTCATCAATTTCCGAACGAAGCAAATCACCGGAATAGTAACACTTATCATATCATGGGATAGAAATCTGCCCGTGGAGGGGAACCAGTATGTCACATTTGTCTACAGGTCTTCATCTGTGTAAAATTAATGATTGGATAGGAATTTTAAGAAACGATGGAAGTCTCTGGGAGCAAGATCGGGACTATAAAGTGGTTGCTCAAATAGCTTCCAATGAAACGTTTCCAGCTGATTTTTTGTAGAATTTGCCGTAGTCAGGTGAACTTTATTGTGGATAGACAAAACATTTGCATTGAAAACAAGAAAAAGAGTTGCCAAGTTCCTTGCTGAAAATGACTCATCGTAATTTCTCTAGTGTTGCACAGTAATGTTCACCTTCAGGATCTAACTTTGCAATCAGAGGGAGAAAAAATGCGAACCGCCTTATTCACGTACTATAATAGCACCTACGTAAGTGAACGGAAAATCCCAGTTTGCCACATATGATAGTTATACTCACAACCTATCTGGTTAGTGGTTAATATTTATTGCAGCGCTATCTTTTGGCAACGTGAAAAACTTACTTTCTGGATGATTCTCGTAAGAAACCTTGTTACTTTTCGACATAATCTCTGTGGAATTTCAACTATTTGTCATATCAGTGGATTAATTTTTCAATACCCTCTTCGAAGAACGTTACTACCAATTATTTGGGATGGGTATTAACATTCCTTTGAAGCTCGCCATTAGCCCAGACGCTTTGGTATCGTAGTCTTTTCTTCAATTCAGAGAAGAGATTCAAATAATTTGCCTCCAAGCCTCTTTCTCGATGAAAATAGAACAAATACGCGAGTTTTACCAAACATATAATTCAACGTGTTTATCACATGATTTAAAATAGAAATTACTAGAAATTTAGAAAATGATCCGGCAGACCAGTGCTTCAAAATTTGCGGCTTTGGAGGGTGAATGTTTAGATTTTCTTGCTCCATATTTTTTCTTAAAAAAAACTCAAAAAACTTCCAAACTAATTGGGAGCTTCAAAGAGGCACTAATTCCATCTAACATCACTGACGGAAAAGAGCATCGTACGTGTGAGGTCTGCAGCACTAACTGAACATAGCATGTGGGAGTTCATAACTACAAAAAGACCTGTACATATCATGCGAGCGGCACATAACCACAACAAGGAAAGCAGTATACGAGCGCTTTACTACCATAGAAATAATTGAGCATAGTATGGAAGCGGTATATAATCACAGAAAGAATTGACATCGTTCTTGAAATTAATTAATCCAACATTTTTGGGGTAAAAAATACTAAATTTCATGCAACCATTTTGATGCGGTTTTGATTTTTCTGTATTGATGAGCATAGATATAATTACTACCAAAATGAGAGTTCTTTCTTCGACATTATCATATGTTTCCTTTAGATGGAATGTTTTGTGGCTAGCTTCTGCAGTGATGCTTGATGGTAAGGGCTTTGGGGCCTAACAGTTTCAGATTCGAAACCGAATTCCACCGCAAAACCGGAGCGGAAGCGGGCTCTGTGCATATTGGGACTAATAGTCACCTTATTTGATGCTTGGAAACGGAATTATCAACTCAGATGGTATCTTTGTTATCTGACCGTGATTCGAAATTGCAAGGTACGTCCAAAAATAGTCTTCATGCTGCTTCAAAAAGGGGCTTAAATATAATCAGAAACTTCCTTTTTATAAACTTCCTTTGTCGAATATTGAGGAAAACCGAACATCGAGAATTTTCCTGTCACTGAGTTCCAAAATATGAAGCAGATCTACAGTTTTGATGTGAAGACCATATACCAGATTTCACTAATCCAACTTATATATTTTACTTATCGTGTTCATAACTCATTGATGAGTTGACAGACAGCCTTCCTGTAGATGAAATTCATACATACTGGATAGATTCACAAATGTGATATTAAGACCACATATTTAAGCTTCTTGTATTTGTTTTTAACATTTATATATCCTTTACTTAGCTTAACTTGTTTCATGTTGGTGAAGATGAGTTTTCTTAATCAATTTTTCATTGACTTCATTTGTGATGGCGTTTTAAAATACTGTACACTTGTGCATTCTAGATAACTTTACAATATTTTAATATTCTCAAAACTTCATAATAAGCTAATCCATTAACGCAATTAAATTTTGATTACGTATTAGAGTTG
This sequence comes from Argiope aurantia, assembly GCA_026543865.1. NCBI lineage: Eukaryota > Metazoa > Arthropoda > Arachnida > Araneae > Araneidae > Argiope > Argiope aurantia. Next base: position 1,001,265 of record JAPMOR010080445.1, on the reverse strand, counting down.
TCACTGGTAAAATTTCAAGAGGAATGAAAGGATTTCCAGATTTTATATTTCCAACAATAAATTATGAACTGTCTAAAAAATTGAAAATAAACGAATATAAAAAATATTTTTTTTAGTTCACTAATAAAATTGTGTATATGTTTTTAAATATTTTTACTCATTTATTGTTTTACTATGCTCACAATCAACACAGGTATACTTTTTAAAAAATGGATTTTCAAAAGTCAAAAAGTTGTGAATGCCAAAATTTATTTATTAATTTCGAAGTTGGATTTTTTTGACAATTAATGCACTTTCTATTTAGATACTTCTTATACAAAAAAACTTTGAAGCTTTTATCTTAAAACAAACACTGCTTAATTCCACCGACTAATCCATAAAACCCACATCAATTAATCATGAACCACCCTATTTCATGGAGCTGGCGCCTCATAAAAACCAAACTTAGAAGGTACTATTATGAATATATAATGCATTTAACAAACACTATGCAGACGATTCATTTTTCTTCTTAGAAAGTTTTTCACCTCGTTCCTCCCATCAACACGACAGCGCCACCTGCAGTCCACTGCCGAAACAGCAGACGATATTCCCAGGAGGAAGAATGACCACTCAAGGAGCCGCTGAATAATAAGTACTTCTCGGAGAAATCGTCTGCTTCCTAAATGTCGTTTGCTGGGATGTGGAAGGCACGATTTATCTTTATTTCGTACATCTGCCGCACTTTGTCATCCGAGAGGCAAGATTGTTGCCAAAAGGCTCTTCCATTATTAAGAATATTATATCCATTCTATTTATGGTATCCTTTTGCACTACTGGTAGGACTTTCTTTTTGGCCGTGAGTAATGGTACAAGAAAAAAATATCAATGGAAAAGAGAAAAGGAATGAATTTCTGCCGTTTATTTTTTAATCTAGATGTAGAAATTTAATATTTAATATTTGCATTGGTTAAGTCTGACGTTTTGAATAAATTTGGCTAAAGCACTGTGAGATTCGATTTGATATAGGAATATCAAGCCTTAAGTAAAACAAGGACATTTATTGAAATTAACTACACAACAATGAATCAAATATATATAAAAATTTGCATGCTGAAATTCAATAAATGTGGCAAAGCTCAAAAAACGAATATAACCAGAGCGAAACTTCAAAATGATCAATAGGATTAAATAGGTAGGGGCAACTCTCAAAAATAATTCAACGCACAATGGCAAACTAAACATGAATGAGTTTATAGGATGCAATGTTTTTATATTTACTAGTCGCTTTTCACAACTAGCTGTTCGCCCATTATCTATATATAAATTATATCTATAAAAGAATTGGCAAGACCGAAAAAAAAATTCCCGCAATACCAAATAATGAACCAATTTTGACAATTTTTATATTAAATTAATACCTGCCATTAGTTTTATGAAATTCGTACGAATTTCATATTAAATTATTGACACTCATCTATCAAGCACCGTCAGAGAAAAGTTTCACAAACATTGCCTCATTGCGCATTTTCTGTTTGGAAAATGCTCGAAAGAGTTTGGAAGTCACAAATTTTGAATCTATCTCGATATGATGTGAATATATCGTGCACGATAGATTCAAAATATCTTTGAATCCACCGTGGAAATCAAATAGATTTTGCCGATTTTTATTTCTTATGACTCCTCAATATATCATCAAGGGTCATCTGTGCCCTCCACATCATTTTTGAAAGATATGGCAGAGTAAAACTTAGACATAGTCCCCAAAATTATCCCCTTAGGCAAAATTATCCCCTTAGGATTTCACCACTTAATCGAACCCAATTAAATTCACCACTTTGCTAGCAAAAATAACCAATGAGAATGCTCTACCATTATTACACAGTAATAATTTAAAGTGCAACTTTCTTTTATTTTTATAAGAATGTTTCAAAATTCGTAGATTTTATTATGATAAAATATAATATGGTCGCCGGAAATACCTGGAAACAAGATTAATTATTAATGTCAGGTATCTTTAATTAACTATATCTCATTACAATAAAAATATAAAAATAAATAGTTATAGTAATATAAGCAAAATTTGCAGAGTAATGATACAGCATTCTGATTGGTTAGGTATATCTCAAAATGGCGAAATAGTTAAATTGGCGAAATTTTTCCAGTTGTTGAGGTTGAGGTGCTACGTCAAAATTTTATTTCGCAAAATCCATCATGAGCGAGAGGAAGGGCGATGATGATATATGTAAACATCATGAGCATCCATATGATTTTTTTTTGAAATCGATTCAATGGTTATGTTGCAAACTTTTCCCCTGAGAGGATGTACAGTATAGCTGGGCTTTTTCAATTTATCCCCAAAATGGGAAATGATGAAGAGCTGCCGATCATTGATGCCATATCTGGAGATCATGTGCTTTTATGAAAAAAAAAACTGTTAAAATTAGGCAAATTTTAGAGCTGGATGATTAATTCATTGATTTTCATTATTACTCTAAATGCATGGATTCTTTTGAGATATTAGGTTACAAGGAAAGTATAGGCATCTTTATGTCTAACTATTCTTCTCGATTCCACAAAGAACCGTTCTAATATGTCATTCGAAATACGATCACTTTCCCGTAAGTCCCAAACAATTATCATTTCTTATTCAAAATAGTTGGCTATCTTAGAGAAAGCAACACTTTCAGTAATTCAAGACTCTTCTTTTGCTTGTATTATTTAGCTGAGAAGAAAACATTACTTATTATGGAAACGTGTGAGGAAGTCAAGGGGATAACTCTCCTATTTTTCTTAAGCATTGTTTGGTGTATTTGCTGTTTAATGAGAACCTTAACTCTCCACTCCAAATCTTGAAAATCTATTACGTTATTGTTGTTTCTAATGGCACTTGTCATAGACAAGCCCACTGATTTCAGAAGTCAGTGATTTTAAACCAAAGGTGCGTCTCTTGTATTTTCAGTAGCGCCATCTAGAGCCAAGAGTACAACTTGGCTACACACACGTCACAACCCTTTTTACGGGGCGGACTTCATTCCAATCATCCACAGATCGTAATTCAGACCTGAATCGAGAACAATCACCCCTGATCTAGTACCCCCAGTGAAATTACTTACGACATGGAGGACTTTATGACCACGACAGATTTATACGTGCATCAGCCACCACACACACAGAGAGAATCGTCGGCTGGCGGGGTTCGACCTCGAAACCCAAGGGACGCAAAATCAACGGCCTACTGACCAGGCTATCCCGGCCCCAAAAAGCACTTATTGTGTCCTCTAATCACTGAATTATTACTCTCACTAAACAATTGAAATGATTCCTTCACATTGTTGAGTGAGATTTAAAAACGTTGGACAGCACTTACTTGTTTCTCCTTTAAACTACCTGCTTAAAACCTGCTTCTCCTTTAAACTACCTGCTAAAACTATGTGGATTTATTTTCTATAGTGTGATATGAAAGTTAATTTTTCAAGCCATCGGTGTAGCAAGAGTTATCGGCTCAAAGTAACATGCACTTAATACTTTTGTCGAACTATAAATAGTTTAATGAGCTTCAAAAATTCAAAGACGAATCACATTTTTGTGTGAATTGAAATGAGAAATGGAATACTATAACAATTCTGAAATTTTGTATCATAATGAGAATGAATGACATGACAATGATGTAATTTCACATCATAATGAAAATGAATGCTATAACAATAATGCAATTTTGCATAATAAAATAATAAGCAATAATAAGCATAATAATAAGCATTTTTCCAACAAAGGAAATACAGAAAAACAGTGTTTCTCAAAAAGGGAGGGAGATGGCAGATGAGCGTTTTTGATACATCTAGAAATTATTAGCTTTCATATTAAATAATTGGCGACTTATACAAGGATTATGAGTTTTCTTATGAAACAGTAAGTGGCGATATCGAGCCTGTAATTACGGCTAGTGTACTGCATCATAGTATTTTTCCAACAAAGAAAATACAAAAAAAAAAGTTTTTTTTTTTCGAAAAGGGAGGGAAGTGGCAGATGACCGTTGTTGATACATGTAGAAATTATTAACTTTCATATTAAATAAAAATTTGGAAAATTTGAATTTATGATAGGGTTGGGTAAAGGTTCTTTTTTTTCTTAACCATTTCTTTAAAATATATAGATATTTGTATGCAGTGAGCTTTCTTACATATTTTAATTTGTGGTTTCCATGTTTTGTAACTGTAAGACAGAATAATTGCATTTTGCAGCTTACGAAACAACCGCAGGTGATTATAGGCATTCATGTCCGGACTCTCCTCACAAATGCTCCATCAGCTTGCAAATATTACAGTTTTCTGTATCATATTTTATAGATTTAATGAATTAAAATATAACACTGGTTGGCAACAATTCAATCTCTTTCGTAAGCCAGATTCATAAACAAAAATCGACTGTATCTAAGATTATGCGCCGTCTCTCTTGTATATGAGACGGCGCATTTTTAGCATATTGTAAAAATTGTATTGGGACTGATTTTAGCATATTGTAACAAGTTAGTTAGAGCGGCGCTAACAAAAAGTGAATGTGAACTTACACCCTAAACAAAAAAAAATCCTTTTATTAATAGTTTGAAACTAATGTAAGTATTTATTTATTTGAGCATATATGTTCGCGTTTCTCAAACGCTGAAATTTAAATATTTTTGAAAAGAGCTAAGCTGGTATCACAAAAATATTTTTTTTAAATAATGTGTTTTGTGTTGAAATTTTCAGCTTTATATACCCAATGAAATTGTTATCCCAATAGGCTCGATCTCTGTTTAACTTGGGTAATTGAAGTTCCACTGTACATAAGGGTTATACTTACGATATGATATGCTTCGTGTTTAATTTGGGTAATTGTGTCTCTACTGTACATATAAGGTACTGACGATATGACATGCTTGAGGTTTAAATTGGGTAACTGAAGTTCTACTGTACGTAAGTGTTATATTTACGATATAAAATGCTTCGTGTTTAACTTGGGTAACTGAGGCTCTACTGTGCATAAGAGGTACTGACGATATGATACGCTTGGAAAACTGAAGCCCTACTGTACATAAGAGATACTTACGATATGACATGCTTGGTGCTCAAATTCATCAATTAACATTAGAACTAACATAGATCGACATGGACATTCTACCAGAGATCAACCACTAATTTTGACTGTCTCGGCAATTTTAGTGTTACTGAATGGAAAAGAATATGCATTTTGGAATACTGCATCTTCGTTTTAAATAATTTTAGTCACAATATGGTATTGATTTAATATTTTATTCCGAAGATCACGTACTGATCATGTTCTTGCATTTAGTGTGTTGTGTTTTTCATTTTTCATATTCCTGACCACTCCCTCTGGTTTTAAATATTTTACAGCACAATAACGGTTTATCTAGCTATAAAAATTCAGTTTAATTGATTTTCCGAAACTTACTATATTACATATTTTAGATAGTTGCTTTATAAACATTAAATACTTTACACTGCCTCGAGATATTACAATTCAACAAATATTAGAAAAATATCAGCAAATATACAAAAAATATTGTTAAATATTAAGAAATAAATATATAAAATATATGAAATACAAACATTGCAAATAAGACTTGAAATCCAATTATTTTGGATATATTTGTTAATAAATTTCATTGAAATACTTTAAGCTTAAAATAATCAAAATTTCATTGCAGCAAGCTAGCTGAAATATTTGTTATCAGAGAATTAAAGCAATAAATATCGTGCACTAAACGCAAACAATATTTAAATGTTTCAAGAATCCATTTTAAATATATAGTTTATTGTGAAAATTCATAAAATTCATTTTTATCTGAGTTTACAAAAAAAAATCAATTTGAAGATATTTTACAAAATTGCAATTATAGCACTACTTAATGCTAATAATCGCCTCATTCATTTTAAGACGCTACAATGCGTATGAAAGTTATTGCATTAATTTTAAGTAAATAAAAATTCCTGTGTAAATATAATTTCATAAAAGTCATGAATACGAAATCGTTTCCTTTTGTTTAATCTTAAGGAACTGATACAACTCAACAAAAAGAATAAATTAGTTTCTCTCTAACGAGAAATTTAATTTCCCACTTTCCAAACGATAACTGTAACATTAATTAAACTAAAGAACTCAGCTAACAAACTTCACTATTTTATACTTAGCTCAATAAATTAATATCTGCTTTGATTTTGAACAGTAGAATATTATAAAAGAAAGGATTTTTCTGCAAAACTCCGATAATATCTAGAAGGGAAACTTTCGAAAGAATTTTCACTCTTGAAATCCTTTCTCTTTCATTTCTTAAACAACGGAAAATAATTTTAAAAAAAAGATTGTAAATAGTTTGGTTAAAATGTGTTCAAACAAATGCTTCTGTTAGCATAACGAATAAAAGAGAAAAAAGTTTGTTTAAAACTGAGTGAATCCAGATAATTACTGTTTGTGTGTACTTTTGTTTTAATTACACTTACCGCACAATTAGGAAAGATAAATTTCCCACAATTAAATTCTTTTCTCCCCTTTCTTATCTGGATTCTTTGGTAAAGATAAACACACTTTTAAACAACGGAATTCAGCAATCGTTAATTCCTTCTACTCGACGCCATTTTTTTTTAGTTCTTTGTCTTGCTTCTTGTTGCCACTTCTTAAACTCGAAATAAGTGCTCTTGTAGCTCAAAATGACGGAAAGCTTCTGTCCTTTTAACTTCGTACTTATTCATTATGGATTAAAGTTCGGAGAAAAGTTTAATGTACTGTTATTAGAGTACGTGTTTAATTGGAATATTTAGTGGATTTTTTTTCAATGTCTTATTTCATAAAATCGATTTAGTCAGAGCGTGTTATTTGTATGACATAGTGATTGATGCATATGCTAAAAACTTTATTTATTCTGTTTTTAGGCGGATCTGGAGAGGTTTAATTAATAATTATTCCTGGATTACAAAAAATGTAATATACTACATTTATAGCTTTATGGCTTTTGATGCCAACAAGATAATTTAAAAAAATTAAAATCTGTTATCGCAAATTTCAAGTTATCATGTGAGAACATTATTTTTTTAAAGTCACGTGGTATCAATCCGACAGCAATCCGGTTGAAACACATGAATTAATTGTATTAGTTTACTGCAGATTAAAAAATGTATGAATTATGAGATAAAAACGATGGTGGAAATCCTACAACTGAGTTAATGATTGGTAAAAACATGAAGTTGAATATTTTTATGGATGACCCCACAGCATTTTAAAAGTTTATTTCAGATAGTGTATCAAATTGAATTAAAAATATCACTAAAATTAAGTGAAAACTATATAGATATGAAATTGATATCATTAAAAAGATAATTTTTTGAGTTTTAAGACTATACAATGTTTGTTTGTTGGAAGATATGAATATCAATTTTCATGGGGGAAGTCATAACGATTACAACTAGGTTTAAGTTTTATGTACAGTCGCCAAATTTGAAATATTTGGAGCAATTTCTCACCAAATGTCATCGTGACAATTTTTCATTGCAACTTCTCAAAGCCTTTTGTTATCATTTCTAGTATCCATCCAGGATGACAATCTTTAGGCTAATTTTTGGAGAGTGGCGCAATTTTGATGCGCTGTCCAAAGAGGAGAAGCGGGTTCATGGCGGACATTCGCACAAAGTTATATCTTTTTGTGACTAACTAATGTGACAACCTTCTTTGTTATTTTCTAATAATCCTAAAAGCGAAAAATTGATAACTCAAAAGCGATAAATCGTCAATTTTCAGCCTGTGCATTTTGAGGTTTCAAAAACCACAAACCAAAACAACATCATGCTTTTACAGGATAATAAATTAAAATAAACAAACAATACATCCATTCTTCCATTCAAAATGCTAAATTGAATCAATATTTATACAACTCAATATTTCCGATAACACAATTTCAATATAACAAGGTATAAAATTAGGCATACTCTTACAACAACAGAGAGATACACCATCCTTCACTTTACATCGACATTCCAAGTTTCACTTTGAAGATATACCACAAATTATTTAAAGAGGACTTTGTAATTTTAAATTGATATCAAATAATGATGTGTTGTTTAGTAAAAAGGAAGTTTATTAAATATTGATTTTATAGCCATCTTTCGCGATCAGCTATTTAGCTGAACTTCAATTACTAAATTTGCAATTAAATATTTTATGTAACTTACTCTTAAATGATTCCTTCTCTAGGTATTTTTCAAATTTCATAAACATGTAGCACGTACCATTTTAGGTGCCTTACACTTTTTTGTTCATTGTGCTACCTAATTTTTTTATAGCACCCAAAATTTGAACTTTAAATTGAAACGAAAGAGATTAAACTCACAACACATACAAAAGCATTCTTTTTGAAGGTGCTCTAATTCAATGTAATAATTAAAAATAATACACAAACTCCTCAAGTAGTAATCTCATGTAAATACTATTCATGTTGTAACTACTATTCATTTTTCATAGAATGCCGTTGACTGGTATGAGGTCGTCTTCAAACTTTCAACCAACTAGGGATTTCTTCATAAATTTGAACAGATGAAAATTTGTGACTGCAAAGTCTGGGCTGCATGTTGAGTTCTCTAAAACTACCTAAACGTATACTTGAAGTTTGGAACGAACAAGCCAACGGCGATCTATGAGACCGGAATTTTCAAACTGGTTCGGCCCTGGGATAAATGCTCCAACACGAATGGAAATTACACTGGAAAGTAATAAATTGACAATGCTTTCATTTCAGTTTTATATTATAATGTATATCATTTTTTATTATTGTGTATAAAACCATCTGTGCTATTTATTGGTATCCCCCTCATGCATATTTAGTGAATACATCCAGAACCGGTGGTTATGGTAATGATAACAACTATGTTTACATTGTTGATATACAAGTGTCGAATATTTTTTTTTCAAAACAAACAGTATTTCAGCGATTTAAAACTTTTCATTTTTAAGCATTGTAATATATCAGTTGAATTAAAACTTATCTGTGATTAATAATAATACTAAATGTCTTTTATGCCTGTTTTTGTCTAATTATTAGGATGTATCTTTAATTTCGGTATATGTCAACGGATAATTTAGCTTCTTTAAAAGGAAGCCCTACTCTTACTCCATTCGGAAGCTTATATATCAATCGCTCCCTTTCCGCAAGGGTTGGTAGTCTTTGTTACATTTTCAAATAAATCCATTCTTTTTTTTCAAGTTCTGAAAATGCTCTGAGAGTTATTCATCGACCACTTAGTCCTCTTCCTTAAATTAACCCTTTCTACTCGTACGTCTTCTCTCAAGCACCATTCGAGTTGGTGCTTCATTTTGATATTTTATTTATTCGATTTTAACTGTTAAAAATACTTACAGAATATTAAAAAAATGTAGACACATTTTTCAGGGAAAACTGAATTTAAAACAATTGTATGTATTTTTTTATTTTGGCGTTATAAACAAGTCCATCATTAAATGAATTATGATGCTTCGAATTACTTTTCTGAGTGCAAAAGGTTAAAAGAAACAGATGTTTGAAATGAACGTATATTTGCTTCCAATTCGCTGAGCGGAAGTTGCTCCGTATATACTCATCACAATTTTATTGGGAAATTATAGGATAGCAATCTTTTTAGCTAAAGTTCTCTAATTTTTCAAGTTTTGCTTGCATGTTTGAAGCTTACATCAAATTATTCTTTCTGTAATACTATTTAATTTATTTCTAGCTTTAATTTAATGTGATTATTTAAATTCTAAATTTTTGATTTCATTTATATCAAACTCATCATACTTGAATCATGCTGATATTAGTGTAAAGCTATCCCATTCGTCTCTCTTGAAATATAACTTTCTTGACAGACCATCAATATGTGCAATTTCCTATCATCTCTCATTATCAATAATCTGCTATCACAAGTGTAAAGTAGCAATTAATAGAACAGATTCATCAAGAACTACGCAAATGTTGACTATTATCCATAACTATCAGTAGTAGTATATGGGTCCCAGGACATTTTGATGAGAGACGCCTCACAGTAATTTGCAAATTTGATAAATCACTCGACAGTCAATGCAACGCAACACCTCATTAGCAGAATATTAATTTCTAATGCACATACAATCACTGTAAGGCTAGAATCATGACACATTTGGTCAGGGGCTCCGTCAAGACATCATAGTAACACATCGGCAGTTATCCGGATAGCAGTTCACAGTCCCAAATTTCTGGAAATTCTGGATTTGCAGGAATTTGTGTAGCCAAAGACAATACATATCGATAGCAGAGGCTCCAAAATCCGATTTCAAATCCTCATTAAAAAGAATACTCTTCTACATTTCATACAGAAAATGCCATTATCGATTCAGCTTAAATTCTCAAAGAATATCTAGGAATATTCTAACTGGCCTTTCATTTAGCATCTTTTTTTATTATAAACTAGCCGCCTTTGGCGACCAGCCGGTTCGCCAGTATTACCGCTCGCTACAATAACTTGTCTTTTAATACCTTCTTTTCAAACAAAACATTTTTAATCTTCAAATTTTGATAGTCATACCAAACTTATATTGTTGTTTAGATCGTTTCGTTCAATTTACTAGACATATTTTCCTAATTTGTTGTCATTTCCGGTAAAACTTCAACTTTAATTTAAAGTGGAAATGCTGAAATTGCAATCAATGTAAAGATATTTTTAAATAAATCCAAGCGTTTTATTTCATTTATCATTTTTATTGTTATTTATTTATTTATTTATTATTATTACTGAATATGATTACTGCAAACAGAATCGCTCGGTATTTAAGTCTTATGTGAACTACAAAATATTTTTCATAATTTATGTAATATCTCAAAGAATAATTCAGCAAAAATTTCTCAGATTCAGCATAAAATACAGTTTTTAATTTTGCTTTCAAAAGTATTGAAATGAAATAAATGATAATATTTTGTTCCGATCTATAAATATATTTCAAAAATAATGAAGTCTAAATTTAATGCAGTAAGGTATCATATTCTGAGAAATATTCTGGACACACCAAATTTTAAATAAATGAATGAATGTTTCTATTTTCCAGGTTCAACTAAGACTTAATTATGAAGTTTTGAATGTTAAAAATTTAGAAAAACTCAACATTTTCATAATTTTAGGCCAATTAATCTTGAGAGACCAGCGCGCTGATTGGCGTATTTTCTTTGAAACGATCGATGGAAAATCTAAAATTATCCTTTTTTTATTGAATAGTGATATTCAAATTTTCATAAAACAGTCAGTTTAAGTTATTGATTTAGTTGATTGGAAATTAACTCTTTTTATTTAAAATATTAGTGTTTCAAGAACATTTTGTTCATCGTGATTTCCACAGCAGAAACTTTATGTAAAATCAAAAATTCGTTATTTATTAGAAAATTTATTGAATCAAGTTACATAAAATATAATCATTTTCCATTTAGACCATTTTAGCAGACCTGTGTCTTACTAAAGGTTTACAGATTAGCTGTGGGGCCCTGATTTGAATGGATATCCTGTTAATATTAAACAAAACTTACCTTAAAATAAAACTGATTTATTGGATTAATAATATAAAGAATGTAAACGATCATAAAATAATTTTTCTTGAATTTATTTTTTAGAAAAAATAATATTTCATATTTGTTTCATTTCCTACAGACACGTGCCGAAAATTATATTTTTGCAGATTTCATTTCCAAAAAGATTTAATTTATTTTTTTATTGGAGTTTTAATAAATGTGATGGTAACACTTTGAAAAAAGCTAATTTTTTCCCATGAATGCGAAACGTGCTCGTACAGCTTTAATTTTATTTTTATTTTGTACGAAAAAAAATTGTTGAAAAATAGAGTTAAAATATTTATTTAAAAATTCATTGAAAATAGAAATTTAATTTTAAGGTTAAAACATTGGTATCATTTAAAAGATAAATTTTTGATCTTTAACTTCATGTAAAAATCTTTTTTGTGCGGTAATATTTTCGGAAGTTATAGCAGAAACACGTCAAAATTTCACTTAATTTTTAAATAAATAAAATTCTAATTAAAAATTCGAAAAAATAACCTTCAGGTGCACATTCCAGGTACCCAAGGTATACACGTGCTAAATTTGGTAGCTGTAAGTTGAATGGCCTGGCCTGTAGAGCGCCAACACACACACACATTGAGCTTTATTATAAGTATAGATAAATGTTTCTAGAACTTCCTTGATATTTAAAATAAATTCCATTTATTCATCATAATTGCCAGTTAAAAACATAAAATCTTCTATTTATTCATCATAATTTGATGTGTAGTCCCCTTACAGTAAATAAATATTGCTCTAAAGTATTTTATTGTGAATTAATATTTTTCGAACACTTTTACGAGTAATTTACAGTTTTTGAATTCCTAAGTTTGCGTATAATCTGAGTACACCTTATAGTGAAATGTAAATATCTCCTCCTTCCACTTTTCCTCTCACCCCTATTTAGACTAAATAAAGACTTCTTGACGCATGCGCAAAAGTCCCGGGAGATTTTGAATTCGAGAAAGAAATCTATTATGAAATAGAAACAAAAGTGACAATTCTATTTCAGAGTTAATCAAGCAAATTTTAATTTTAAAGTAATACAAAATTTTATTTAAATGGCTTGATGAAACAATGACACACACACACACACACATACAGTGTCTCACAAAAGTGATGGCACACTTGTGCTTTAGAAAGGAAAACTGTAATAAAATAAATTAAAAAAACATGTACAAATTATTTGTGGCTGTGTTTCCTACTTAAATTGAGTAACAATTATTACATAACATACATTTTGTCAAAATATTAAAATATTAATTTAATAAAAATACAATTGTTTAGAACGGAGCAAAAAATAGCTCACATAAGTGGTGGAGCACCATTACATATGCAACCAAAATCGTCTGAAATAAGCAATAAAAATATTTTTGTTGGTTTTATTTTTTCTCAAAAGCAATTGGCAATAGTTTATAAAATTGTCTGCAGTATTTCTCTCCAGTTTGTTTAGGAATTTTTGTATCTTTTAGCTCTGTGCAGCCATGAATGCTAAACGGAAAGAAACTTCGCCTGAAATTCGAAAATTAGTTATTAATTTGCATATTGAACTTGGAAAATCTATTAGAAAAACTGTTGAAACAGTTAACTTGAGTCTTTCAACAGTTTTCAATATCATTAAACGATATAAAACGAATCATATTATTCAGGATAAAAGAAGACCTGGCCGACCATCAAAGCTATCCACTGGAATAAAGCGAATTATCGTTCGAAATATTATAAAAAAATCCAAGAAAGAGTGCTCCTAAAGTTGATGCTGATTTACAAGCCTTATATGGAATAATTGTTAATCCTGAGACTATTTGAAGGGTAATTCAATCTGCTGGATATCATGGTAGAGTAGCCAGGAAAAAATTCTTCGTAAGTGAAAAGAATAAAAAACTCAGACTAGCTTTCGCAAAATCCAACATAAATAAGAATTCTGATTTCTGGAATAAAGTTATATTTGCTGCTGAGAGTAAATTTAATATATTTGGTTCTGACGGTAGAATCTTGGTGTGGAGAAAACCCAGGGAAGAATTTCGCAAACAGAACTTGGTGCCAACAGTAAAACATGGTGGAGGAGGAGTTATGGTATGGGGGTGTATGTCGTCCGCTGGAGTTGGTAATCTTGTTTTTATTGACAGCATAATGGATCAGTACAAGTATATTGACATTTTAAAACAAAATTTGAAATCTTCAGTACGAAAATTGAACCTTCATAACGATTTTAAATTCTACAAGGACAATGACCCCAAGCACACTGCTTTGAACGTTAGACTCTGGCTGCCTTATAACTGTTCTGAAATAATAAAAACATCACCACAATCTCCAGATTTAAATCTCATAGAGAATATTTGGCAAGAATTGGAATCAAGAATTCGTAAACACACCATTTCTTCAAAACAACAATTAAAATAAGTGCTTCAAGAAGAATGGGGTAAAATCACTCCAGAAATCACAAAAAAATTAGTCGAATTTATCCCAAGAAGATTAAATCATGTTTTAAAAGTAAAAGAAAATCCAACAAAATATTAAAACTTTTTAAAAAGTAAAATTTTTGGATAAATATTTGATGGAAAAGTAAGTGTCCCATCACTTATGTGAGCCATTTTTTGCTCCGTTCTAAACAGTTCTATTTTCATTAAATTAATATTTTAATATTTTGACAAAATGTATGTTATGTAATAATTGTTACTAACTTTAAATATGAAACACACCCAAAACATTTTTGTACATATTTATTTATTTATTTTATTACAGTTTCTTTTTGTAAAGTACAAGTGTCCCATCACTTTTGTGAGACACTGTATACAAATAGTTCTTTAATTTTTTTAAATTTTTTTCTCATAGATTATTGAAGTTTCCATAAAAAAGATTACTGCAATTTCTTATTATATGTCATGCTGCTTTCGGAACCATAATCAACAATATGTATTTAAGATATATTTCTATATTTATATTTGGATTCTTTCAATAATTTTAATTACTAATTTCTGCACGATTCTCACTCAGCGGATAAGTTTCTGAACACTTTTTAAATCCTTGATTATGGCTGTCCTGCCTCTAACCTTCATGTAGCTATTCCGGCCCCAGGCCGAAATGAAATGAAGTGAAGAGAGAGAGAGGAAGAGATGCGAGGGGGAACTCATAGTGAACTCCAGAAAGGAATTTAGATTTAAACTATAATTTAATTGTATATATTATAAATATTTATTGTAATTGTAGTTTAAATATTCATCTGTAAGATAAAATAAACTCGTGTGGTCAAGGAAAGTGTCATCACTTGTGTCAAAGCACGCGATAAGGGCAATATATCAAAAGAAAAACTATATAAAATTTCAGTTGAGCAACGATATTGGCAATACATTTTCAGCATGAATTGCCGAAACATAATCTGCTTCTTTAAAATATTGCAGAAAATTGTAATATTATTTTCCCTATTTCCTTTGTTTCCTTAATATTCAAAGAAACCGAATCCATTCAGACTTTACAGTTCCACACAATCCTTTAAACGGATCAACAACGAACTATAAAATGGAAATGGCACAACATAAATACCATACAATGATGTTTGAATTTCTTTTAACTATTTTCAAATAACAAAGAATTATACATTTTATATTCTATAAAATATATGTACGTAGATTTTCGGAGAATATTTTGCCCGAAATTGTTTTAAGAGATGGATACTTTAATATCGAATATCACATTTTAAAAACAGAACGTTTAATTTCCTTTTTAAGTTTTCCCGAGTTCAAAGTTCTATAAGGAATGATGGACATCTTTATAATCTTAATTAGAATTCATTGAGATGCTAACAAAAGCCACAGAAAATTAAATATTATCCAGTAACAAGAAATGAGCATTTCATTTCGCAATTAATAATAATAATAAAAAGGATTCCGCTGCCATAAATATCACTGATCTATTTTTAGTATTCCAAAGTAAAAAATCTAAAACAAAAGGCGCAACCATACATTTATTCACCGATTTATAATTAGAACGCTATCAGCTACCAGCACAAGTCACAGCAAATCCGAAACCTTTTCATCTGCGTGGCTCACACATTTACGCTTTAGTTCCGAAACATCGCTTCGAACAAAAGGCGAACTTCGCAGTTAAGGTCTTAACGGTTTCGCGATAAGTTTTCATGTGCTTCGGAGGCCTTTTTCTTTTCTTTTCTTTTTTCTTTTTTTTTTATCTCCAGGAGAATGTTCTCCTCAGAGATGATGAGAATAAGTCAATACATAAACTCATCCGTAGGGGATGGGAGTTCGAACAAAGACCATCGGTTCCCATGGCAACGACTCGAAAGGCAGCTAATTAGCGCAGGATATCGAGCGCCAATAAAGAGCGAGCAAACGATGTCTTGCGAGGTAGAACAGAACAGATGAGAATGAAGGAAGTGTTGGGAAGGATGTTCGAGGCATATCCGCGCACCATCAGATCCGCTCAGGATGAGGTGCGAGCGCATTTTGGACGGAAATTGTACCAGGTTGCCAAATTGGAAAGTTATAGCTCGATTCTTTGTTTTGGACTCTCTTGATGACCGATGGATAATTTTCTGCGAGTTTACAGAACACATAAATAATAATAATAAAAAAAACATTTGGGAATGAGGTGCAAATGATTTTTATTTCATGTTTTATGAAAGGTGGCATTTGTAAATTCTTGCATCGCCTCCCTGCACAATCAACAGAAATATCTTGCTTAGTCACCATCTCATCGGATCAGTTGCTATTCAATAAATACATGATTTTAGTTACAGTTCATACTGTCATCAAATTAAAACTAAATTTAAAACAGCTGGAGACCTCTCCTCAAAAATTTCTCGCATACTCTCTAAAAAACTTGTTGTGTCAAAGAACCTTTACGTGACATTGCCATACAATAGTTAAGAAATATTAATTTTTTTATCGTGAATTTAACATTTCTACTGACTCTATTGCGACCGAATTGGCGAGTTATATGAAGATCAATCCCTAGCATGATGTTAATAATACTCGAAAATCGAATTTGTGCTTTAAACATGTTTTTTTCTTCAAACGATTGAAACAAAGATTTGACAAAAAAACTGCGCTTATAGTAATTACAAAATCCCATACCTCAAATGATATATTTAAGTTTTCAAGTTTACATGTTTCTGAAAGTACGGACTGACAGACAATTAACCCATTGTTGGATTTGACTTAAAATTTGAGATCCTTACACTATAAATGTTAAATATATGTACTGAATTTTATTTCCCTAGCTTTTATCATTTGGTAATTATTATGTTAAATTACATTCGAACAGCCGAACAGACAGACTTCCTCAGAGCAAACTTTACACAAAATGTGATAGAAATCTACAAATTTGGTACAAAGACTGCATACCAAATTTCATCCATCTAGATCGAAGTGGTTTTAAGTCATTGTTGTCCCAGACAGACAGACGGACATTTTTCAAAAATATGTTTTTCGAACTCAGGGAGGTCTAAAACATAGAGATTCATCAAAATCTCGATTTCGAATTTTTTGACGATTCCAATACTTTCTCCATATTTCGCATACGAGAAAGTAAAAAAATTGCCCATTTTTAAAGAAATTGTTTCAGTAAATCTATTTGTTATCTAAAGACTTCCAGAAAATACGTGTCAAAAAAACTAGAATTCAAAATAATAATGATTTTTTTAAATACTTGAATATAAAATGAAGCGTTGGATTAATCTCTTTCTTATGTTTAAAGAACGGTTTTATGCTATGCTTTCAGTTTGAATTTTTTTTAACATTCCAAAAGAAGATTTCTAATTTATTTCCAAATATTAAAACGATTATCGTAACTGATAATATTTTAGACTTGGTTCCTCTATTTTTATATTATCTTTAAAAACTTAAATTTATTTACCTTCAACGTTAATTGGTACACAGAGAATGTAGTATCATTTGATGTCGTCATAACTCACTTATATATAATTATAGCAACTAAAACAATGAATTATTGTAAAATATATCATAGAATATATTTTAAAATTTATAAATATTAATATGAAGTAACGGTGACTTCCATGCAAGATTAATTCTGTCGGACGTTTTGAATAATTTTTGAAAATCACATGGCGCTATTTTCATAAAATATTGTTACGATTTTGTAATATTAGTGATGGTTAAAATAGTAATAGGTATATTAATAGTTGTTGAATTGATGCTCAGTGTTCCAATATTAATGGCAAACCTTGGTGAGCATTTGGCGATTTGGCGAAGAATTTGACGCAAAAATGAAGGACTCGGAATATTCGAGTGAATGATTTCGACTCGAGCTTCACCGTTTGCTCTAGAATATTTGATATCCTGGGGTACTATAAAAACAGAGCCGCACGGACGTGAGAGTCAGTATTAGTAATCAGTCGAGCCGAGAGGATAATTGAACTAAGTCTCGCTTCGAGTTTATCTCCTACGAGTCCTCTTTAAGTGCTGTTACGGGTGTTTATTACCGATTTTATGTTTGTGTGACACCGTTTACTGCAATTACTGTTCTTATATTCCCTTTGGGATATGTCTTGTTGCCTGTGTATCATATTTTCATGCAGAATAAAGTGTCATTATTCATTATTTAACCTGTTAGTCTTTTCACCATATGAATCTCGAACGGCCTTAACCATAATAATATCCACTGTATAGATACTATCATCTCAAGGAAACATCATAGAATAGTCAGAAAACTTAAATTCAAGATAGATACCTAACCAATACACTCTCCTCTAGTCTTCTTACTAGCAATATTTACAAAATTACATATACATGCATGGAAATAATCTTGAATTTTGATTGATTTTCTGGAAGTGTTTCTTTTAAGTACATATAACAGAATGTTGAAATGAATAACAATCACAGTAGAAGGAATTTTATGATAATAAGCAATGGAAATGGAGAAATATGCCATAATTAAACAAATATGCAGAACGAAAGTATTCATACTCATGGCATAAAAATTGTCCAATGTGCCTTTCCTGTACGACACCTAGTATCACAGAGCAATGCAAAAGAAAATGTATGACGGCACAAACGGCATAAGAATGATAAACTTAAATTGAATTTCCAAAAATTGCGAAACATATGTGAAATAAAGAGTTAAAAAATAAAAATTATAAACCTAAGGATTATGAAAGGGAAACATTTAAAAAGAGATGAAAGGCAAAGGTTCGTGTCTGCTATGCAATTAAGAGCAGTCATTTGGCTCGTTTTAAAATTACTGAATATCCCAGTTATTCGATTGGATTTGAAATTCCAGTTATGGATTGTCATTACCACCAGATCTGACTCCATAGAAGTATCTTTTAATCTTAGATCTAAATATAGATAGATTGGTGTATCGATTTTTATCGATTCCGAAAGTAACTTATTGCTCGTCTGTATGCCGCTTTCATTCTTTTGTCAACATTGCAATGTTTGATCGTGTGCAATTAACAATTGCACTCTCTCAATTGTAGGGGGGTGCCACCTCAGGTGTCGTCCTCGTCATCTGACCATAGTTCAAAATTACGAGGTCCGTCCCAAAATAGCCCTAGTGTTGCTTCAAACGGGACGTTAATATAACTAAACTAAACTAAACTAAACTCTCAATTGGTGGCCTAGAAACTTACGCATGCCAAGAAATACATATTATATTGTAATATTGAACAGTTGCTTATTTTAACATCATGCCATATGTGAGTAGAGCTGTTCTTGTTTATATTAAAACTTATTTTTCTTACACCGGTTGCGACTTCATTCTTTTTATTAGGCAGTTTTTCAAACACTATGCATCGCAGAATTATAATATTGTTTAATTTTTATGCAATTTTAATCTACTCAGAGTTAGAATACTCTAGAGTTAAGATACTACCCTATAGTTTCAAATTTGAAAGGAGCAGTAACTCTTAATGCATCATATCTGAATTAAGAAGCATTAAAATCATTAAATTGATACATTTATATTTTATTAAAATTATTCATGTTTTATATAAATATGGAATTAGAAACAAAAATGGACGTCGAATATACAATGATAATAAGTAAAAATCGACATCTATTATCTGCTAAATTCTATTTTTCAGGTTGTCCAATTTTTACATTATTATATTCGTTTTTATGTCCTTTAACTTAAGAAAAAAGAGCTCCTTTAAATGTTCACATTTAGCGACAGCATTTAAACTAACTACACAGCATTCAAGTAAAAATTGCACCTGATTTTCATCATTAAGCCTTTATTTGGGCTTCTTCATATCCTCTCTTTTTCTCTTTTTAATCAAAAATGATGTCATTATATCAAAAAATTACAAAAATATGATATTAATGGAAGTACCCTTGTCCCATGTCTATATACTGCTGTCACTATTTCACTATCATTAAAACATTATTTTATTAAACCATTATGTTTAGCTTTCATTAAATCATTTACTACGAAAATATGATATTCGTTTGAATAGGCTTGTCTCATGTCTAAACTGCTATCACTATATCATTAGAATAATTTGATATTCATTAAAATATGCTGTATCATTTCTAGACTGCTGTTACTATACTGTTTGCTACAAAAATACATATTCATTAAAATATGCCTTACTCATGTCCAGATTACTGTCATTAAACCATTTAATACAAAAATAGGATTTAGTGAAATTCGCTTGTTAAATATCTAGACTGCTGTCACTATAATATTTATTATAAAAACATGTTATTCAGTGAAATGTGCTTGTCAAATGTCTAGACTGCTGTCACTATACCATTCATTACAAAAATGTGATATTCAGTGAATAATACTTTGCTCATATCTAGACTGCTCTCACAATATCATTTACTACAAAAGTGTGATATTCAGTGAAATGTTCTTGTCAAATGTCTAGAATACTGTCATTATACAATTTATTACAAAAATGGGAAATTCAGGGAAATATGATTGTGTTATATCTAGATTGCTGTCACTACACCATTTATTACAAAAATGTGATATTCAGTGGAATATGCTTATCTCATCTCTAGACTGCTGTCATAACACCATTTTCTACAAAAATAAGATATTCATTGAAATAAGCTTTTCTCACTTCTAGAATGCTATCACTATGCCCCTTACTGCAAATATATGATGTTCATTAAAATATGCTTTTCTCATGTCTAGAATGCTGCCACTACGCTATTTTCTACGAAAATATAAAACATTGAAATATACTTGTCTTATGTATAGACTGTTATCAGTATGAGATTTACTACAAAAATATGATATTCATTGAAATATGTAAATCTCACATCTAGACATTTGTCACTATACCATTAACTACAAATATATGGTATTTCTTGAAATATGTAAATCTTACTTCTAGACATTTGTCACTTACCTTTTACTACAAATATATGGTATTCATTGAAATATGTAAGTCTCACATCTAGACATTTGTCACTATACCATTTGCTACAAATATATGGTATTCATTGAAATATGTAAATCTAGACAATTGTCTATACCATTTACTACAAATATATGGTATTCAATGAAATACATTGGTTTGATGCCTATGCTGTTGTTATTATACAGTATTACTGTTGTTATTACTGTAAAAGACCGATTTTAAATGAAATATCTCATATCTATGCAATATTTTGGACCATCTTCATTCCTGCACTCTTGCAAAACATGTGAAAATCCTGCAAGTGTTGCTTCGTGACCCCCATAAGTTCAGACACCTTACGCTATGTGTCTCATTTAATTGTTTTCTCCATTTCGAGTGCAGTATCGAGAGCTGAGCCATGAGTACCAAAACAGCAGTCAGTTGCCATTTATTCCACTGCACCTACTGGGATGCACGTAAAGCATTTAGACACGAAAACCCCTGACATCGTAAGCAATTAACGATAACCACACGAACGCGGGGCTAATGAGCGAGTCCAATAATTTACAAAGCCCCCTCCCTAATCCATCAAGTGCACTCCCCGTATTAGCCTGTCATTACTCCAGTTTCTGGGAAATGTAGGACGTTTGACATGCATCAATATACAAGGCTGCTAATGCTGAACTTGCGTTTGACTAGCAAGATAAAAAAATTCAAGTTGATGTCGACTTTTGAGAAGATGCACTTTGTTGTGATTAGGTATCCTAATACAAAATCACCTTATGTGTTTTGAATTTGTATTTACTCTTATGTGTACATAAATAGAGGGTTGATATTTCCAGCGGAATCTAAATTCAGACAATCGCCAAAATTCTCGCCTCGATTTTATTCTATACTTACACAACCTGATTCGTACCAATCTGATGCTATTTATGTTAAGTTTATACCAACCTGATGCGATTTGTTATTAAGTTTATAGTGAAAACAAAGGAATATAGATATAGCACCTTTTCTTTTTTAACTTTTGTGCCAAAAATTGGCAGCAAATCTACAATTTAGGTATCAAAACTACATACCTATTATTATATGTGTTGTTTGTTGTGTTTTTAAGTTGCCATATTCACCTATATGATGCATTCGACAGATAATTAACAAATTAATGGATTTAGCTCGAAACTGGATATAGGAATTAAAAACATATTTCAAATTTCATTCATTTTATTCATTGTGTTTTTAAATTATCTTTCAGCGAACCATGAGCTACAGACAGACTGAATTCTGTAGACGGTCTCATTCAAAATTTCACAGAAACAAACAATGTTGATTGGTGTAAATTACACAATAGACCTGGTACTTGAACATGCATCAAAAACTGTAATATTGCTGGAGTTCAATGTGTAATTACTTTCTAGTATACTTAGTATTAAGAAAATGCAGTAAATCGTCAAAAATTTTGAATTCGAAATTTTGACGAATCGCCACATTTTAAACCTCCCTGAGTTTGGAAAACATGCTTTTTAAAAATATTCGTCTCTTTGTTTCTAACAAAGATAATTGAAAAACGCTTTCAGCTAGGTGATTGAAACTTAGTATATGGTCCTTATATCAAATTTGCAGATTTCTATCGATTTTTGAGTAAAATCTGTTTAGAAGAAGTCCATCTTTCGAATATAAGTTAAGACGATAATTACAAAGAAAAGAGAACTAGGTAGATAAGATTCGGTACACAGATTTAACATTTATAGTATGGATACCCGTCAAGGTTTGAGACAAAACCAAGATCAGGTTGGCTGTCTATCGGCTATCAAGTTTTGAATAGAATCAATTCAGAAGAAGTCCGTCTGTCCGAATATAACTGCAAAGAGAAGACAGCTAGACAGATAAAATTCATCACACAAATTTTACAGTTATAGTGAAGACACCTGCCAAAATTTGAATCAAATCCAACAATAGGTTGACTGTCTGTAGATCAATATTTTCAGAAAACATGTAAACGCGATATTGCAAAAACTGAATGATTTAAATGTATCAAATTTGATATGGGATATTGTTTTGTGTCAACTCTTTGTGTCAATCGGTTGAGAAAAACACGCCTAAAACACAAATTAAATTTTCGGATACTATTAACATATGCGAATGATTAATCTTCAAATAACTCGCCAAGTATGACTCGGTAGATTCAGTAAAATTGCCAAATTCATGCAAAAAGTTGATATTTCGTAACTACTGTACACCAATGCCATGAAAGTCGCTCTCTGGCATGACAAGCTTATTAGACAGTAAGGGAGAAATTTTTGGGATGATAATTTCCGCTGGATTCACTTTGGGATGAATGGCAGTGATATGTCTATTGAAACTATATGATAAAAGTGAATATTTGCTGTTTTACACTATATTGTGAACTTCCGCTTCTGCTAAATTCACAATAGACCTGAAATTAATCTTGAATTATCTGCTTAGTGCTGTTGTTTTGAGCTCTCAAAGTGGCTTTTTGATGATTTGTACTGAGTAGATTTATGTACTGACAATTTTTCAATTTGCGCCATGCTACAAAATCAGTAAACGCTTTGTTACAAACTTTTGCTACTTCAGCTTGCAGTCATTTTCATATATTGCTAGACAAATGCAATTTGTGACTTACTCTTGGATGTATTACATATTGGGTTGCAAAATGCAGCATTGCTTGAAATTATTTTTCAAAACTGCATATTCGTCTTCTTTTAAATCTAATTTGTTTGCTTTTTCACTCTCAAAAATCAATGTTCTTTGCCTATATTTTCACTCTGAGAGCATAGAATTAACAGTGAAAGGAGGGGGGAGCAAATGTGAAAATAGGGTAGGAAAATAATCGATAAGAATCATCAAGAGAAATACCGATCAGAACTAGTCTACGAGTAGCTAATGGAAGCACTTTGTAAAAACAATTAATTATTGATCGGAGATAAATGGCAGCCTTTTCATTCTTTGAATTTGGAAGCTTTAGAGCTGCAATCAGACCAGCTCTAACTCGGAGCGCTGTAAACGAATTCTTTTCTTTCGCTCCCATCTAAAAGTTTCTCCGTTATTTTCTCTTTCTATAATTGGTTGTTTATAAGTTCTGATTGCGATTTAAGATCTTTACTATCTGCATAGAAATATTATATTTATTTTATAAATATTATGTATATTATTATTTAATTATTTAATATTCCTTTACTTTTGATAGAAGTCCCTTTTCGAAAAAAATGTTAGTAGATAAAGATCGAAAATGTTATTTAGATTAATGTTTTATATAAAGAACATCATTTAATTTAATTTAAATGTAAAAAAACGATCGAATGCTACAAAACACTTACTATACATTTTATTTGATATTAATTTTTGAACGAGTATTATCGAATAGAGTGGGCAAAGAAAAAAATGCATATGTATGTAGAGAGAGTTGAAGTGCCAAAATTTTATCTACTGAAATCCCCACTTCATTTTCACATAATTTTCTATTGTCAAAACTACATTAAATTTATATCAACTACTAAATATTTAATATTTCTGAATTGTAATTAGCGTCCCATTTGCCTAATTAATTTAAAATGTTGGACTATTTATCTGTTAAATACACTGGTGTGCAAAACTTAAGCAACAGGTGTGTTTTTTGCCGTAACTTCACGAGAAATCATCTGAGAGACATGAAATTCAGAAATGAGATACAGCATTTTGTTCTGAAAGAATGACGAAAGCATAGTTCAGCAGAAATGAATACAGTGCATATAGTATGGAATCAAACAAAAAAGGCTTTATTGAACTCATAGTATCGTTACACATGATTGTCTGTCCAAGAGGAAGAACAGAAAGCAGATGTTCCTTAATATGGGATATGCCCTCCCCTTACTGCAATGGTTGCTTCGCACCGTCTCCCCATACTCAGCACCAGATTGTCCAACAGTTCTTGAGGTAAGAGTGCCCATTCCTCAATCAGCATCTGTTTAAGTTGTCGGGTATTCCCAGGAGGATGTAATCGTGCCGCAAGGCGTCTCCCCAAAGCATCCCACACATGTTCTATCGGATTTAAATCAGGGGAGCAAGCGGGCCAATCCCTTCGAGTGATATCTTCCCTTTCCAGGAGCTCCTCAACAGCGGGAGTCCTGTGTGACCGTGCATTGTCATCCATAAAAACGAAGTCTGATCCAATGGCACCTCGGAACAGACATACATGGGGAAGGATCACCTCCTGACAATAGCGATCTCCAGTTACAGAACCTCTGTCGAAAACGTGGAGCTCAGTCCGCCCGTTCATCATAATGCCTCCCCAGACGACAACTCCAGGACCACCGAAACGGTCTCTTTCCGTGATGTTACTGGGATGAAACCGTGTCCCGACCTCTCTCCAAATCAACTGGCGTTGGGAATCGCTTGTGGCACTAAAACGACTCTCATCTGTAAAGAGGACAAGACTCCATTGATGAGATGTCCAGTTTTTGTGCTCCCTGCACCACTCTAAACGGTGCCGCCGGTGGGAAACTGTCAAAGGGGTGCAGCGTTCAGGACAGCGGGCGAATAGGCCACCTTTGTGAATGCGTCTGGACACAGTAAAACGCGACACTTGTCGCCCCGTTGCTGCATGCAGTTGCTGGAAAATGGTGCTTGCTGACTGGTTACGGGTTCTTTTCGCCTGCAGGATGATATGTCGGTCATCCACTGCAGTTGTTTTCCTGGGGCGGCTACCACCAACCTTTCTCACAGCTGTACCTGTGGTTTGGAAGGCTTTCTAAGCGCGCGAAACGACACTTTTGTTGATTCCGAACTCTTCAGCTACACTGGTCACACTACGCCCCTCCTCCAGCTTTCCGATCATTTTTCCACGTGTGAAATCGTCCAGGTGATTTCTGCTAGCCATATTTCACGAATGAACTCACGTGCACTTGCAGCGAATGTCTTTAATTGCGTCTCCGTCCTTCCTTTTATTGTAGTGTTGAGCTGCGCGCGCCTTCCGCACGTGTTTTGCGTACACTCACGTCGCCTGTGACGTTTTGTTCCTGATATTTGCATGCGCATGACCTTTCTCTTGAATTACGTGTTCATTGTACTGATTTGAAGAACTCCTTTTCTGCAATTTCATGGCTATCTGCTTAAAATGTGCATTGTTGCTTAAGTTTTGCACACCAGTGTAGTTTTATTACCAAAATTCGTGACCTTTTAATACATATGTTTTGTAGGACTGCTAATTTTTGAGCTCATGAATCGTCACTGAGTGATGTTTAGTATCATGTAGACTTAAAGGTTATTTTTTTATTTATAACTGAAGAATAGTAGTCATTCGATGAAATTAAGAAAAAGATATAAAAAAATAGCTATTAGGACATAGCATTTTGACCTCAATTTACTATTAGTTTCTACACAATAATATGATTAGTAATGTCCCCAATATATGACATATTATTTTCTCGTATACGTAGTACTGAGAAATGATAGTAATTGTCGAAAAATTCGAACGCGAGACTTTTACTAATCTCCGTGTTTTAGGTTTTCCTAAACTGGAAAACACAAATGTTTGGAAAATGCCTGTCTGTCTGTCAATGACATAGATAACTCAAGAATCGTTTGAGCTAGACTGTTAAAATTTAGTATATGGTGTTCATACTAAATGTGCAGATTTATTCTGTCAACTTTTGTGTAAAATCGGTTTGGAGGAAGTCCGTCTGTTCGAATGTAAGTTAGACGATAACTACACAATGAAGAGAGTTAGATAGATAAGATTCGGTACACAGATTTAACATCTACATTGTATACACTTGTCCAAGTTTGAGACAAAATCAAGAACGGGTTGACCGTCTGTTGATCTGGTTGACTTCATAATTCACAAAAAAGTAATGACTTAAATATATCATATTAGATATGGAATTTTATGATTATATGTGCAATTTTGTGTCAATTCTTTGTTTCGATCAGTTGAGGAAACACATGTCTAAAGCAGAAATTCGACTTTCGGGTAATATTAATCGCAAGCCAGGGATTAATTTCCAAAAAATAGTCAATTATGACATGCTAGATTAAGTTAAAGTACTAAATTCTCACCGAAAATTAAAATTTCGTAACTATTGTACGCCAGTGTCATACAAGGCCTTCTCTGGCATGGCAGGTTTATTGGAGAAAATCCTAGAAAGTTTTGGGAGACTACTCTTTCTACTTTCCTGAAGCATTAGAGTTTCGTTTCCCTATTATATTGAAACTATAATCAAGTATAGAACTATAATCTATATTGGGTTTCGAGTTTGAAGCAATAACCACTACGATACAATACTAAGCCGGAAGAACCCTTCTAATATCTTTCACAACATGTCATTTATAAATGAATTCGTTATCAATTCTGATTTTAATATTAGTACTTGAAGTTTTTAGCTGACAATGTAACGTAAAACATTTATGGTTTTTATTTCCATATAGCAAAATTAAATTGAGAGATTTTAGTGATGGTAAGTGCCAATCGTATTTATTCCACACTTATGGTGCAAGAATCTTCATCGTATGAGCTTAGAGCAAAAGTATGTCAAAAGCGTAAAATAACTTTTAGGATTTTGCTTTGGGATTTTTCAGTTGGCAACTAGTATACACTGTAAAGTCAATGACATGCCGTTAGTGACTTTACTCCTTACGTTAGTTTCCTTACTCCATGGTCAAGTGAAAACAATTCTATGTTGTTTACTATCGGCTGGGCTTACATTTTAGCAGAAGAATCTGTATCTTCATGCGACATTCAGGCAAAAGCAAAACTCCAACCATTCTAATAATTCCTCCTATCTTCTGGTATCACAATCTGCTCCTCTAATCTTCCCTCCTTGCCTGAAGAAAAGGAGGATCGAAACAAATTAATAACTCGGGGGATGGGTGGGCGGTATGCAGGGAGAGATCTTCTATCTCCGGCAGGAATGGAACGACGAAAAAGACTTCTGGAAGGTGCTCATCTAGATGGATGGACAGATAATGCCTCGCACGGCATCTAATCCCATTCTTCCCGCGTGGAATGGCACGCGGCACTTCATTTTGCAATAACCCCTTCTCTCTCACAACTTATACTCTGAAAAGTAATATCGGATTCTGAGATTAATCGACGGCTCCAATTTCGTTGGAAACGCTTTTCCAAGAATGGAGGGGGGCATCGATTCCAACCCTCCCCTCTTCGACCCTCGGCAACAAGAAAAGAAAGCGAAGACAGGGCGAATCTGTTTAATCGAGAAGACCTGTTATTTGTAAGGAGGAAGATATGCAGTGCAGAAGATATTTGCCATCCATTTAGAAAGAGTAGGTATCCTCCTTCGCTTAGATTGAAAAAGTTCTTAAAGGGTTTTTGGAGGAAGCGTGAAAAAATGAAACCTGTCTTTAGGGAATGCGTGAAGTTGTTCCTGAATCTTTTGTGTGCCAGGGATTGCTTATACAAAGAATCTTTAATATGTGTCGAGATTATTTGAATAGGATTATTCGAATGTAAAAGGAATTGTGAATTTCTGTTTGAAGAAAAAAGGTGTGATGGATAGAATGTTGCTGTCATGCTTTATCTCTTGAAAGCTGAATAATTTGTATGTTAGTCGTAGGAGGAAAATTCTCCATTATAACTTCTTGCGTGATTCTTTTTCCTTTTGACAGGCAGTTATTTAATTTTTTTTTTCAGAAACAGCTGGTTAGGTTTTGGCATTGAAATATAAACTAATTTAATTTCCAAGGATCCCAAGATATACCAGAAATCAAAGTGTTTACAATAAAGAATTGTCAGGTTGCTAAATTGAAAATTTCAGAAGGAAGACTTGTATTGTACTCACAAAGTCTGCCATAATATTTAAGAGAAAAAAAAAACTACTTAAAATATTTATTGAAGCATTTTTCATAGAAAAGACTATGCTCGTATAATGCTATTTAAATTATATCAATTCCTCGTTTTGAAAAATACAAGGGATGTTAGCCCTATAATTTAAAATTGAAATCTAATGAAGATGGCGACATGTGAACTGACGTTTCTTCTCTAAACTTCGCTTAAATGCAGAAGACAGACATTGAACATTTATGACAGATTTAATAGTCATCATGTCCATATATAAGAAATATTCTGGTACGGAAACCAAGACTTTAACACCAGGTCACAGTGACTCCTAATATTAATGAAAAGAAATACGAGGTGATTATAAAATCTTTTTCCGATTATAAAAAACATTAAGAAAAACATTGAATAAAATTCTGTAAGATTTTTATTATGAAATAGTCATGTTCTCACATTTTCTTTTAACCCAACAAATTATTGCAACTATTGTAGATTCTACTGCTATCAAAAATATCATTAACAGAGGAAAAGTTCCGTTTGTTCTTTTGTTCAATGAATTCAAATCGACCATTATTGTTAAATGTCAATTTCGAAGTTACATAAAGTACAGAGTGTTTGCATTGTCAATTAATAATATTGTACCACCCAAGAGTAAAATAATTTGAACCACAGATGCTATTGGTAGTGGGATATTTGGAATATTGAGCAATACTTGGCGAGAATTGGAATACCAATTTGATGTTCTTCGAGCTACGAAGGGTGCTTATATCAAAATTTATTGCCTTAGGTGGTTTTATAAAAAAAATTATAACGATATTTACAATATAATGAGATATCTGTGTGTCTAATTCTAATAGAATTTTTTACAGCTTTTTTTTATAATCAGAAGGCTTTGTAATCATCTATTATAGGGTTGAAATAAAACTTTATTCATTCAATGCAACATATCCATGCAGCTTTTCAGCTTAATAAATCGTTAACATAAATTGTATACGCTTGCTTAGAAATAATTTTTTTTTCCTGAATCTTCCAAATGGACAGATATTTATAACAAAACTTTCCGAAATTCAGCTTCAGCTCATGGTTTTAAAATACTCTCACCGCAAACATGTTTAAAAATCGTTTCAAATAGTTTTTCTTCTGCATTTATTAGTAAAGCCTTTCTTCTATTTTCCTCCTATAAGAGATTTAGTTAGCTCCTTTTTTCCATACTGAAGTCGACCAGTTTTCATTAAGATTTTATTACCAACTGTGAACTCGATCAATATAGGATTTATAACATACATTCATACAGTAACATACATTCATTAAATGAGGAATGAATAAACGAAACCAAAGACCTTCTCGTACATTGTTTAGGCCGCGGTGGTAAGTTCCGGTCTTGTGAGCCGTAGGGTTTCAGGTTCGAGACCCGATTCCACCGAAGAACCGTCGTGTAAGGGGGTCTGGAGCACGTTAAATGCGTCATGCCAAATGTCCTCCCGCTGGTGTGGTGTGGAGAGGGGGGTGTCAGCTCAGATGTCGTCCTCGTCATCGGTTTAAAATTACGTGGTCCGTTCCAAAAATAGCCCTAGTGTTGCTTTACAACGGGATGTTAATATGACTAAACCAAACTATCTCGTATATTGTGTGGTAATAAAGCACATTTTTTATTTTCCTTGTAAAGTTTGAATTTTCTGGAACGAATCGCAGGGAAGTGGAAGTGAAGAGGGTGGCCACAGCAAAATATGGAAGCACAAGAATTGTTTATACAATAAGTATCTATTTTATTTCTTTATTTGCGCTTTGATTCTCACTTTCATTGAAAATTTTATATTCCTTTTTATTTTCTCGTACATGAGGGTACCCGCGATGGCCTGCTGGTAAATTCTCGGCTTTGGGACCATAAGGTTCAAAATTCGAAACACGATTCCATCAAAGAACGGCGATATAGGCTGTTCTGGTACACGCTAAATCTGTGGGATCAAATGTCCTCCCGTTGGAATGCCTCTGTATTTTAAAGAAGGAGGTGCCAACTCAGTTTCACCCTCATCATCTGACAGGGATTCAAAACTATAAGATCCGTTCCAAAATAACTTTAGTAATGCTTTATAACTGAATTAAAATATATCGCATATGAGGTTGTGCAAAGAGAAAATATTCGAAATGAAGATTTTTTTTACTATTCTTTATAAGAGACAAACTTAACAGAAAACTTTAAAACGTTTAAAGAAAACTATGTTATATACATATATATTATAAATAAAGGTTCTAAGTGAAAATAGTATTTGAAATTTGTAAACAACACATTAATCTGCTTGTCAGGGGCATTCGCATGTGCATTTTCTATTTTATTCCTTCCTTTTTTCGCATGTTTTAAGCATTTTTCTTCTTTATTCCGGTTTAGCTTCGATGTTCACTTTATTTATTGTTTTTTTTTTGTTATATTTTCTTTTTTATTTTCTTACTTGTATATTATTTTGCTTCTCTCACTGTCCCACGTCATATAAATATAAATATATATATATAATCCTTTTGCCGCAATGTTTAATTCAAACTCGGCAAGATTGTATTTTGTTTATTATTCTCAAAGGTGCCTCACCCCATCGAATTAATTCCGCACATTTACAAGTGTTGGAACACACATTCATCTCTAGAGAGCAGAAAAGAAATATATCCAATATCTAAATAATAAAAAAAGGGGGCGAAAAGAACAGACGAATACAACTTTGGCTTGCATCCATCTTGGAATTCCAGAAAAGTTCGGACAACAGACCGAATGCCTGCCGAGATGATGAATGCCACCGCAATATTTTCTCATAACTGTCGGGGGAGCCGTGCTTATCGGATAGGAAGGACAAAAACCGGCAACTGTTTCCTTCGAGCAAAAGCATGGAATCCACAGTTTGTAACCGTCGGGATGAAAGAATGAATGAATAAGGACCGAAGCTGAAAGAATGTGTTGCTCCTACTGCGCATGCTCATGGACTTAGTAAAGACACTACGTATCTACGTGTCTGTGCATACTGGAAATATTGTACTATTTTAATATGCCCATGGTCTTAGTAAAGATTCTACTAATCTTTTTTGGATAGTATGTCTGTGCATACTGAAAATATTGTACTATTTTAATATGCTCATGGTCTTAGTAAAG
>JAPMOR010080445.1:950453-968924 GCA_026543865.1 Argiope aurantia | reverse complement strand
AGCTTACAGTATTCGGTCCCTCTACCAAAACATCGCGAATAAAAGTTTAAAAAAAAAGGCTATTTAACAAAATAATTCTTTTTATTTGTAATGTTAAAAGAAAAAGAGAACAAAAAAAATACTAACAATGCCGGTTTTATATGCAGATTAAATATAAAAATCCGAAGAATAAATACACTTGCAGTTTTTAGAAACTTGAGATCAATCTCTAAATTATGTTGAGAACGATATTATTGTTTCCGTTTTTTCATCCAACCGAAAAAAATCTTTGCTATATCATTATTAGTTTCCAATCATTAAACCTCAGTTAATGAGCTATTAATCCTTTTTAAAATAAGCAATTGAATTATTTAATTTAAAGAAATATCATCATTTTTTCCATGTGTGAAATCATACATTAAAAACATATGTATTAGATGATTAAAATATGCAATAAGTTTCTTCAAATAAATTTACAGATTTGTGTTAAATTTCAGACCCAATCTATCAGAAGGAAATGGTATATATTCTTTTCTCATTATTGTTCACTGAAATATAAAACTGTATAAAAAGGGTAGCAATTATAGAGGGTTTAGTGGCATGCCCATTTTCATTCACGAGTTGAATGAAAATATTATATTAATTAAATTTCAAAACAAGTGGCAACTTTTATCTGAAATTTCTTCTATATTCCCTAACTAAAGAGGTGCGCGCTATACTTTAGCAATGCGCGATATACTTTAGCAATGCGCGATATACTTTTTCCAAGTATTTACCTCTCAATCCTTCATCTTCAAATAAATCGATTTATCTTCGGATGATTTTGGATATAGCTGATTTCTGTATTGTATT
Organism: Argiope aurantia; assembly: GCA_026543865.1. Taxonomy (NCBI): domain Eukaryota; kingdom Metazoa; phylum Arthropoda; class Arachnida; order Araneae; family Araneidae; genus Argiope; species Argiope aurantia. The sequence continues at coordinate 968,093 of JAPMOR010080445.1, read as the reverse complement.
TGGGTTTGTTGAATTTTTTTTCTATTTAACGCCAATTCTAATTTTTATTCAAAAGACAATTCCTTTTCACTATCGACATTAATGTCATTATTGTCTTCGATATCTGTACCGAATTCTTCTGCATGTGAATAGGTATGTGGGTAAAAAATTTTCAGAAAATTTACTATAAACTTCATCAGACTTGAATTGGTTTGTCTCATTTCTTATTTTTCATCTTCATTTTTTAAATCATTATAACTATGTAAATACCGTAAGACTGTTGCGTTATTTCTGACAGCATTTTATTTTATCTCAAAATTTCGTATTGATATGTGTAGCTGAAAGTGTTAAAAATAGCTTTGAGGAATGGTTGGAAGAAAGCCTTACATAGTATCATTAAATATTGTGACCAAGAAAATGAAAATGGGGAATTAAAATATTCCTAAAAAAATTAATAACCTATAAAAAAGAATCATTTTAATCATTTAAAAGATCATCATTATTTTGTAAAAATGTCGTTACCAAATTTTAAGGACGAAAATTTGTTATTTATTCTTCATAATTTAATGTTTATGTTCCTTATATTAAATAAAAATTGCTCTGAAATATTTTACTGTACATTAGCACCTTTTTCCGTCTGTATTACTAATTATCTGCAAAGTTTACGTCTCATAAAACCGCGAGTCTTCGTTCTTAAATATAAACATCTCCTCATTTCGTCTTTCCTCTCAACCCTATTTTGTCGAATTAAACCCATCCTAATGCATGCGCAAAAGCGAGGAGGCTTTTACAATCCGCTGTGAAACAGTATTTTATCACTTCTCTTGATTGTACGAAGCAACTTTGTATTCACAGTCTAATTAATTTCGCCTGTTTGGGAGACATAACAAAAATGCATACTATTTTGCTATGTTGGCGACCTCTAAGCATATAGTGGTTACAATTTAAAAAAATTCTAGTAAATACCAAAAAAACGGTATTTAAACTTGTGAATACCCGTATTACAAAATTGTACAAGTGGCTCAAAATACCGGTATTCGGTATCCCGGTATACCGAACTGCATTCCTAGTCTCTAGTTATATGGATAATAAAGAAGATGAAATCTCACGGAAGCATCGGAATGTAACTATAAAATTCAGTTGAATTATTTTATAAAGTATTGCTGAAAATCATAAGGAATATATTTTTCAAATTTTATTTTAAATTGAGGAAGAAATAGTAGCACGGTTAAACTGTTCTAATTCGAAATAGCAGAAAAATTCTTATAGAAGATATAGCAGAAAAATTCTTAAGGAAGTTTTGAATTTTCTTAGAGAGCCAGTATATGAACAAATTTCATCAATATTGTACAAAAACTGTGTATTTGTATAAATTACATAAACAGAGAGACTTTATATATATAGGGATTTACTGCTTTATATATATATCTGCTTTATATATATTATAGGGAATCACTGAAGGTTAGGTGCCTTCAGTGATTCCCTAATCACTCATATTATTAATTGCTTTAAATAAGTACCATAAGTCAAATACCTCGTATCACATCAAACAAAAGTATTATTTTAAATTACATTTAAAAAATTAATTGTAGAGGCCTAATTAGTCAAATATATATCCTAGGCAGAGAAATTACTTCCCGAAATTTATTCCTTAATAGGAGGTGGAGACTATCAGTACTTTTAGAAAAATGGAAAGGTTGGCCATTAACGTAATATTCAGGAAGCACAAGATTCCAACAAGTGTCTGGAATTGAGAACCTGTTCTTTAATTTTGCCAATTGTTTTAAATATATTGCCGCGGACGATTGGTTTAATTTTGGTTTTTCTTTTATAAAAATTATTAAGGTATATTTTTGGTCCGGATAATCTATAATTTCTTCATGTTTCTCCATGTAGCAATTAAAGATGAATGAATAAATGAAAAATTATGTATGTAATGTAATAAAATTAAATAGAAATTAAAATTACTGCAGAATGTTTTTTTTTAATTTAGTAAAACATTTTAAAAAGAATGGGCAAAAAGGAAAATTGTTTTAATTCAAAAGGTAAAATTTTGAATTTTAAAATTGTATAGAAACATTCTTTTTTGAATAACTGGCTCAATAAATTATTGCAGTAAAACTATAAAATTTCTGTCAAATTCTATTTAACTGACCATATCATTTGAACTTCGAAAACTTGATAATATTCTATATGTTATCTTAGATAATAAGAGTCCAAAATTTAGAGGAATCCAAGTCACTTACTTCGATTTGGAATATACATATATTAATATACAGTCACATTGATTTTTATTCACATTAAAATGATTTGAAAATAGCTAAGAACAGGGAACCACTTATACAGTGATCAAACACATCTATTAGAATGTTAAATAGTGCAACAGAAGAAAATTTCAGAAAATCGCAATTTAATAAGTGATTTTGAGATATAAACAACAATTCCTGTATTTATTTCTTAAATCTTCTCTTGAATCAGTCATTCCATTTTCTCTACCTCATTTTTTGGCCATTAAGAAATGGAATATGGTGATATAAAATCCATCTTCATGTTCAGTGGGGACAATTAGAATAAGCTGCCCATAGCCCAGGATGGGCATAAAATTAATTTTCCTGTTAGGAGTCATCTGCATCTAAAGCAAATGAGGGCATAAATACACATATACAATTGTATATACTACATGTTATATTCATATGTAAAAGCAAACTTAATTAGGTAAATTATCTACGAGAATTGTGTATCTAATATGTCTTCAACTGACTTCAAAAGACACAATTATTTCAGCTTTGCTATCAAAATATAACTTGTATGATGATAGCAAAAGATAATTTTAATAAAAGCCGGAAAAAATTAAAAGAACAGAGTCAACTCAAACAGCTTATGACAGGAAAATGAATCCCGATGAAATTGGGAAAACAGCTATCGAAGACAAATGTATTTTATTTTCCAGTAAACCTATAACAAAAGGGTAAGGAGCACGGTGTAAGCACGAAATGCTTTTGTCACAAATGGAAACAAAACCAAATTTTATCTACTCATTAAAGGAGGCATGGGAAGATAAATTACGCAAAACACACCAAAGTCACCTGTAGGTGATATTTTGGTGGATTCAGAAATGAAAATGGGTAAATGAATTTTACAACGAACACAGAAAAATGAATTGTATAAAGTTTTATTAGCTTTCTAATGATTAAACATTTGCATTCAAGAGAAATGCATTCAAGGGAAAACATTTGCATCTTAGAGAAATGCATTCAAAACAATATGACACTCATTGAAAGCTAGGATCCTCCGATTTTAGCGCAATATTTTCATTGGGATTATCTTCCTTTTGTGTATTATATCGGCGAGTTTGTGTAAATGTGTGAATTCATCTTCTCAAGCCTTCGACAGTCAGTATTTGAAATCTGATCACTTCCAATTCATTAGTTTATTTATAGATACTTGCCGGTGTCCTAGCCTGGGGTAGCTCGTCTTCCCCGTGATCTGGGCGTCCCAGGTTCGAGTTCTGATTCGGGCATGGTTGTTCTTTCCCTGTGTTCTATCTGTGAGGCTTGTGAAAGACACATCATTTTCATATGAGCTAGGAGTCAGACCTCTGCCCTCGGGTGCAGGGGTCTTTACCATCATAAGCTACTGCACCCCATTTCCGTTGTAAGGAGAACACGACATCATCTATAGATACTCTCAAACAAAAAAAGTTCTATGGATACAGATTTAGTTGTTATTAAATACCAGTGGTAGTGGTCTCCACAAAACTTTCTCGCATACTCTCTAATCAATTTTTCATACCAGAGAACGTCTTACATGGCAGTGGCGTACAGTAGTTGCGAAATATTAACTTTTGGCGTGAGATTAGCATTTTTACTGAATCTATCGTATCATCCTTGGTGAGGTATTTGGAGATTAATACCTGGCATGGCTTAATAGCACTCCGAAATCGAATTCGTGCTTTAGACCCATTTTTTCCCATCAATTGAGACAAAACTTTGATACAAAACTACAGTTATAGTCACAACATTTCATACCAAATTTGATATATTTAACCCTTTAACGCGCATTTTTTTTCTCACTAAAACATTGAAATACGAAACGTTTTTTTCACGTTCGTTCCTGCATAGAAGAGCAATCATGAAATTTTAAACGCCCGAGCTGAATTCGGGTTTGCACAAATTTGCCATTAACTCGTAGCCGAATCGTACTCGGGTTTACGCGTTAAGTGGTTAATCCTTGCGTTTTCGATTTATCGCGTTTACATCTTTCTGAAAGAAGAGATCTACAGACGGTCAATATTTCATTGGATTTGCTCAGAATTTGACAGATGTCTGCACTATAGACGTTAAATATGCAATGTACCGAATTTTATCTATATAGCTCTCTCAATTTTGTAACTACTCTGTTAACTTATATCCGAAGAGCCAAATATACGTACTTACTCTAAATAGATTTTACTCCAAATTAGATAGAAATCTGCAAATTTTCAAAAATTTTATTCCAAATTGCAACGTTTTCCCAAAGATTAAAACGTTTTCGAGTTATCTCCGTCATAGATAGACATATATTTTCCTAAAATGCGTTTTTCGAACTCAGGGAAGTCTAAAACAACTCTTGTTCGAACACCATTGACGTTTACTATACTTTTCCTATACTATGCATATGTGAAAGTAATAACCAATATTTCTGGCGACACAAGCTGATTGCTTAAGAAGGTTGTCATTACATTCAAATTCCATTATTTGTAAATATTTGTAACTTTCAAACGATGAGGGATAGATTCACCCACTGCACCTCAAAAATTTGCTGTTCTCTGGTCATTCAGCGGCTAAGTGGAAGACCAAAATTTTTCTTGTCAAATAAGAAAAATCCGACTCAGCGAATATCAATTTAAGTCCTGCTTTTAAGAGCATGCGCAGTATCTAACATTTTCTCTCCAGATCTTCCTTGAATAGGTCTTCCAGCGGTCATTTTTCATGTCAAGAGATGGAATAGGAACATACTAAATCCACATGCATATTCTCCAGGATTTATTATTATGGGCTGGTTGTTGCGGGTTGGACCGGAGCCAACGGGTCACGTTTTTTCATCATCTCGCTCCCTCCATCTCTTTTGTTCGAAAAGGGGGTGGGCGCCAAATAAATGCCCAGGAGCATGTGTTTGGAGAATGTCTTTGTTTACTGAATGGGAGTGAGTTGGAAGAAGAAATGGCAAACACTGAAAATTCAGATGCCGCAGTTTGCGTCTGCTTTTTTTTTTTTTTTTCCTTATAGAGAGGATTCTGGGTGATGAGAAAGTTGAGTTTTTAGAATGGACGCCAAAGCTGAAATTCGGTTGATTTTTAAGGAATATGGAGATAGGAATTTTTCTACATGTTCTTTTTTTAAAGAAAAAATACTTTATCCGAAAAATGGAAAATGTCTGTTTTTACGGTTAAACAAATCTACGAGCATTGTTTTTAAGGCGCACGTTTGCTCTCAAAATAATTCTTTTCCTTGGAGAAAGTTTAAAAAAAGAATTTAAATTAAAAAAAGAATCAATGGAAATATTCTCTCTTAAATTTTTTTGCATATTAACTAAATATGGGGAATTTTCTGTTTGTTTTAGTTACATGAAAGTATATCCCTTTTCATTTATTTAAAATGTTGAATTTTCGAACTATCGAATTGACATTCTAAAGAATAGACAGCCTATCTGACGATCAGTATTTCAATGAATTTTGGCTTTTACATTCATATAAATCACAATGTCGATGATAAAACTCTAAATCATATCTGAAGCCGGTGAGTTTTTTACTTTCTCATATACGTAGTATAGAGAAAGTATAGCAATCGTCAAAAGATTCAAACTTGAGATTTTGACGAATTTCCAAGTTTTAGACATGGCTGAGTTCTTAAAACGCATTTTTGGAAAATGTCTATCTGTTTCTTTGTGACAAAGATAACTCAAAAATATTTTGAACTCGATGGATGAAATTTGGTATACGGTCTTTACATCAAACTTGCAGATTTCTATCAAATTTTGAGTAAATTGTGTTCATAAGTCTGTGTGTTCGGCTGTTCGAATAAAAGTTGGCGCGTTAACTACAAAATGAAGAGAGCTAGACAAATAGAAAAAATTAGCATCTATAGTCGAGACACCTATCGAAATTTAAGTCGAGTTCAACAAGAGATTGACTCCCTGTCAATCTATACTTTTAGAATCATATCTAAAGACGCAATGACTTGAATATATCAAATTTGGTATGGGATTTTGTGACTACAAGGGTAAGATTGTGTCAAATTGTTGTTTCATTCGGTTGACGAAAACGCTTCTAAATCACAAATTCGATTTTCGGATAATATTAACCGCATGCCAGGGATTAATCGCCAAATAACTCACCAAGAATGACAAGTTTTAGAGAAGCCACTCCCGTTGGTTAATTATTATATCCAGATACAGACGAAGGTTAAGAAACATTAGTTTACTTACGAGTAATATTTCAGTTTAAAGAACAAATGCAAGTTTAGATCGCCTTAATAGTTGTATCGTAATTATGGTTGCATGTACTTGTTGTGACTCCAATTATTGCAACGTCTTAGAAAAATAATTTTATTTACAATTTAACTAAAGAAATTAAACATTTGATTTTTATTACGAGCTTCACCGAGGCAGTGTGTGCAAGAGTTCCGAAGAGAATAGCTTTTTAGAAGCATACCCGGATGATGAGCATTGCGGCAATTACGTCACACACAGCCTCGACGGAGCTTGTAGTTTACATAATTCTGATATGATTTATAATAGATACATATACGATTTATGTTCGGTATATATGATTTATGGAAGGCATTCATCACAGTTGCATGCCCGAAATAAAAGAACTCGGTACACCCAAATTTTTTTTCCACACTCTCCAATAAAATTTTCAAATTCTTTGATAGATAGATTTTAACTGTGCAGAAACAGAAATTTCAAACATATTTTTCAGATTCAAAATTTAAAAATGTAAATATTTTAAATTTTAAATAAATATAAACCTTTTTCCAAAAATGCTTCTTCTCATACATTTTTCAATATTTTCACCACACATTTTTTTAAAGGGACCTCGCAATGCATTTAGCAGAATTAGAAACTGGTTTTTCGATATCTATATTAGTTTCTGAGAAAAAAAAGTTGCTCAAATTTTAGAAAATATGAAATTTTTTCACTTTGAGCATTTTTATAAAAACCTAATAAACATTTTTATAAATTCATCCCTAATTCTATTAAGCATGCATTTAAGAATGAGCAGGGAAAAAATTACTATGCAATTACAAGGAACTGTTATTGACTTTTAACATTTTGTAGCAGACAGAATTTTAGAAAAATGAGATAAACAGCTTTTTAAAGTTTTCAGCACAATAAAATTGCAATTAAAGCAGCTCATATCAAGAAGAAATATAATATAACATTTATTAAGCTCTAAAATAGCAATTTTATTAATATATATTACACAGAAAAATTTCTAGATAATTTGATAGGAAATCAAATGAAATTGGTCACTTTGAAGGGGATTATAATAACCAGTGAGAAATTTAATCGAAAAGAAAAGCTAAAGCTAAATCTATAAACAAATAAAGATTTAAACGTTACAGTATCAAACAACTGTCCTGTTTTTCATTTCATCGAAAAAGTTAAGTGGCCTGTCTACTTGTATATGAAATATGTTTGATGTAAACACAGGGAGCGTGCTTGGCATCTGATATCGCCTCAGACAAAATAATTCCATATCTCATTAAATATTTGTCCGATTGTTTTGAAATTATCAGATAAATAAATCGAAAATTCAAGGATCATTTTTCATTCAAGATAGATTAGAAAGTCGATATATTCTTCGATTTTCCGAAATTTTCAGAGTGCCCTTACATCTGCATAGCTAGACATCCATTGAATTGTTTGACAACTACAAACTGAAATTAGCTGGAATCCTTTAGCTTAATCCTTTCTAGCGCCATTTGAATCTTTGAATAAAATTATGAAGGTTGGTATAGGTTCTCAAAATTTTTTCAATTCAGTTTCTTATCTCACACAAAATGATCTGCTTTGATTTGTTAATTAGTTATTAATTAACTTAATTAATTAATTAATCAAATTAAATTTATCAAATAAACCAAATAAATCACTTTTCTTAAGTCAATCTCAATCCTAAAAATATTTTAATATACTATGATTAGAAAAAATGGCCTTTTAAAGGTTTAAGCTATCTAAAAGATTTATTTAAAGATTTAAAAGATTCTAATTTATAAGAGTTGTTTAAAAAGGCGATGAGAAAGCATTCTCTTTTCTTCTTTTCTTAAAATCTTTGAATTCCAATAAAATTCCCAACAAATCTAATGACCTTTCTTGATGGCGATAAACCCTTTCCATATCGATATACGAGAAGCGTGTATATTTTTCTGAATCATTGCATTCCTCTTTTTTCCAATACTCTCATTGCATTCCAATACTCTTTTTTTTATATCTTCACAGATAGACATCCCTTGAATTATTTGACTACTGCAAACTGAAATTAGCTGGAATTATATTCATCATTATAATGGCGTAAAATATTTAAAAGATGCATCAATTTATCAATGTTGGAGAGACACTGAAACACTCTCTTTTCTTGCTTTCTTAATATCTTGAAATTTCCAATAAAATGTCTGACATATCTAATAAATTTCCTTGGTGGCAATAAACACTTTCCATATCGACATATGAGAAGAGTGTCTATTTTTCTGAAGTGTTGCATTCCTGAATTTAAAAACATCCTGAATTAGAACATCCTAAAAATATCCTGAATTCCTGAATTAGACATCCCTTGAATTGTTTCACAACTGTAAACGGGAATTAAATGGGATTATGTTTAGTAATGTTCATCATTACAATGGCTTAAGCTATCTATAAGCTGCTTCAATTTGTAGATGCTAAATGAAAAAGGTGATGGGGCGACACAAACACTCTCTTTCCTTCTTTTCTTAATATCTTTAAATTTCCAATAAAATGTCTGACATATCTAATAAATTTCCTTGGTGGCAATAAACACTTTCCATATCGACATATGAGAAGAGTGTCTATTTGTCTGAAGGGTTGCATTCCTGAATTAAAAAAAATTCACTGATAGACATCCCTTGAATTGTTTCACAACTGTAAACGTAAATTAAATGGAATTATGTTTAGTAATGTTCATAATTGCAATGACTTAAGCTATCTATAAGCTGCTTCAATTTGTAGATGCTAAATGAAAAAGACGATGGGGCGACACAATCACTCTCTTTCCTTCTTTTCTTAATATCTTTAAATTTGTAATAAAATGCCTAACAGATCTTACACATTTCACTCATGGCAATAAATTCTTTCCATGTCGACATATGAGAAGCGTGTCTATTGGCAATGGCAGAAGAACTGGTGTAGTTCTTAATGATTTCTTCTGAAGGAACCAATTTTCCAAGAGCGACTCAATCTTCTGATCACGAGTTTTAGTATCTCCTTACAATATCAGCAAGGACAGCTCTTTAAATAAGAACTCGGATGCATTTGGAGCTCAATTTTTCCAAATAAGAACTCTGTTTGCCCATTTTCCTTTTCTTATAAAAAATTGCTGGCGACACATTTCCAATTCAACTTAAAAATGTGACAATCCATTCGATCCAAAACGGGGGGGGGATATGAAAAGAAGTGAAAGATTTCTTGAAATTTTATGTGATATCGTCTGCAGAAAAGAACCACTGATGAGAAAAGGGGCTTCCTTCTTTCCGACATCACCCAGAGATATTAAGCCCGATTTTCGTCTGGAGATTACCATAAAGACGAGGCAAAGACGTCAAGAAGGCAACACAGCAGTGACTGAAACATTCTCCTTTCGATAAACTTATCAGTGCTTCCCTGAATTCCTATCTCATCTCATCTTCTTCATTCATAAGGGAAGGGAGGATTTGCCCTTTTCCTGATTCCCCCCTAACGTTTTTTAATAAAAGCTGCATTTTTTGTCGAGTAGGTGTATAGATATTTTGATTTTGGATTGATTTTATTACTTTTCCTTGAAAATCCCAAGACATCATTTTGACGGGATCTTTGTCAGTTCAGAGCCAATAAATACTCTTTTTCTTATTGAATTTTTTTGATGACGTTTTAGTTATTATACATGCAGACAGATACTCATTGATTGGTGTTTTTATTATTATCTCATTTGGTCTATGGTAACTAGGCTAGGCTGTGGACCGAGGGCTCAGAGGGGAAGAATGGTGATTTCTGTTGTTCAACCCAGGAACCTTGGAAAACCAAAATTCGAAATGTGACAAAATTCAGCTTTATGAGAGTAAATTACTTCTTAGAAGACATTGAGAAGAAGCGACTTTACGTTTTGTTTCGCTTGAAAGAGAAACAATAAAATATCTCCTAGCTGCCAGAGAACAATTTGTTGCTACAATGTACATCAGTTTTTAAATAATGATGGTTTAAAGCATAATAAGAGAATAGAATTAAAATTTAAAGCAGATCATACGAGTCATATGCTTTAAAGATATATAACAAATTTCGTTTTCATAACATTATGTTGATACTACGAGTATTCAGGATTGACATGGAGCGAAAATCAACATATTAGGCAAAATAATATTTATTACCATGCATCTTAAATTATTCTAAATTGAAATTTTTTCACTTTACATACTTTAATCTAATTTACTCTGAAATAAAGTAAGCTGAATATCTCCTCGAATTTCTGCTATTAAGATATTTTATTGTCATGGGAATCTATCTATTATTTTAAAGAATGCAATTATCAAGGAATATTTATCATATGTAAAAGAAATCTTACCTATATATAGTTAGAAGTCGACATTCTAAGAATTTTCAAAATGTAATCATAAATTCACAGAAAACTCTTTTCGATTTTTACTATGAACAATAAATTTATTATCTAAATCGAAGCAAATCTTTATTAGATTGCTTCTATGAGCAGATTTGGTCTGAGTATTTTCTCCTAATCACCAACAAGAAACTCGAAATGCAAATCCATCTACAATTTTACAGAGTTCAGGAACCAAGGCATGTTTATCTCACTTAGACAACATCGTATCTCTCTCTCTCTCTCTCTCTCTATATATATATATATATATATATATACATATATATATAGAGAGAGAGAGAGAGACAAAAAAATCATATAACATACTAGTCATCTCATGCGATCAGCTAATTTACCAGAAATATTGGTTGGATTTGAATTCAGATAAATCATTTAGATATAATTTCATGCTCATGATTTCTCCAAATAGTTTGAGATTTATATCTTGCTATTTTAATTGTCTTCTTTCAGTTCTGTTTATTGTGTACATAAACCTTTCTAATGGAGATAATCCCATATCATTATAGCGCTATTAAAAACTTAAATATCCTACTTATTTATCTTCTAAATTTTGCTAACCTATCTTCTAAATTACAGCTTTATTTATCTGTCTTGTAAACTATACATATATTAAACAGAATCCTTCTTCTTTAGTTTTCAACAATGCAAGAAAATCACGCGATTCAATATTGAATTAAATGATACAAAACGATTTGAATTTCGAAGTAATGATGCAATCTATTCCAGAAGAAATGTTTCGAATAACTGCCAAAATTCATCAAAAATTCCGAACATTATTAAATGCGTATCACTAAAAAGATATCTTTTAATAATTTAAATCTTTGCAAAATTAAATTTGTAGCAATAATATAATCGGGATTCTCGTGGTAAAATTTAGCTTCATTTTTTAGCAAATTAAAATTTCAAAAAAGAAATTGCTCCGATGTGCATATTACCATCTACCAAAATATATATGTTCCACATTTGGTAGTTGTAAATGAAACGGACAGGTCTGTTGAGTGTCAGTGGACCCACACATACACGCATCACGTGCACGTACACACCCATTCGTCTTTATTATTAACATAGATAAGAACCAGTGCAAATCTAGATATTATATTAATATCACATTCAGGTCAAGACTTTATTACTTTACCGCATAATCTATTCCAACTTGCAGATATTGCGATGAAGAGATCTGATTTATTTTCCCAAGACTACCCTTGACAAGAGAAATTTTTTGAATTCAAGTCCAATTTTCAGAGAACATAATTCAAAGCATTTACATAACCAACATCTATCCCTATGGACTAAAAGCAGACTACAAAAAGTTAATACAGCTTAAATGCGTAGAAATTATTAAGATTTATTTTCAATTCAATATCAAACTCAATGTAGTTCTTAATTATCTTGCATCATAGCATGCTCCATTTTTCTTAAACTGTCACAAAGAGATATGTTTCGAGGAACTCCCTAAATCCACCAACAGCAAGCGAATTTCTCAGAATGCATGTCCGTAGACCATTTTCCAGAATGCATACGTCAGAGCATGTCTATTGGAATAAATTAACCTACGGGAGGAAGAGAGATCCACCTGAGCGAGTCCCAGGCAGCTCCATCGATCCTGGACCCGGCGCTCTATTTTTAACATGGCATCCAACCGGTGGAATCGAGACGGCCCGAAGTGGGCGCTCGGCTATTTTTAGACGTCCACCGAGAAAGACCGATCACTTCCGACTTGACTTTCATACGTAACACGTGATATCTGAGTCAGTATCCAGGAGCAAAGATAACACCAAAGGGAATTGAGATTCATATTTGATTTATATTTTCGGTGCAGATGTGTTAAACTCGCTTTCCTGCTCCTGTAATTGGCTGAGTAATTGCAAATTTCGATATTTGTGATTCTCTGACTGGCAACAAAATATGATAGAAGCAAATATTTATATAAAAATTATGAATCAATGAGAAAATGTTAAACATGAATGGTACATTAATTCTCTTTGGAAAATGGAACGCTTATAAAAGATTGGATAAAATACCTAGCGATTTTAAGAACGGAATTTTCATGTTTATTACCAGGGAAAATCAATTTAATTAATTATCAAAAAAATTTCATTAAAACGTTACTGATACTGTATATGCGAGTAGAAATTTAATAATTCCTGTTCAAAAAATGTAAGAATCTATTTCATATTAATATTCGATAGAATCTTAATGTATCTTTATAAAAAATGCGTTTTTAATAATTTATTTTTAAGGCGAATTTTATTATATATAAATTTTATTTATTTTGCATTTATATTAAAGTACAAAATATATTTTATTGTTCGCGATTTTATTTTCAATTAATAACTTTAGAACTTTCAAAACTTATAAAAAACGTTGCCAAAATATTTAAAGAACAAATTAGCATATAGTATTAGTATATATACAAATTAGTATTAGTATATAGTAGAGTAGTTCAAAATCTCACCGTTGCTTAGTAACGTCGCTTCTGAAAGTTTCATTATTTAAAAACCGTCTTCATCTTTTCAATTATTTAATAAATTTTTAAAGTAATGTTAAAAATTGGAAGAAAAATGGCATCGAAATGAAATTTTTATCATTGAAAAAAGAAAATTTTGAATATGGAGATGGTATAAAAGTATTTTTTCATGGCAAATTTACACCAAAGTAATTTTTTGAGAAACTGCAAAATTTCAATTAATTTCTAATCGAATTAATATTAAATTAACTTTAAGACTTTCAAAAGTTGATAGCATTCTTTCTCTTTTTCTTAAATAATAAATATACAAAGTTTGGTTGAATTTGGTCCAGAAATTTAGGTGGAAAAGAAATACTAACATTCATACAGTGGCTTAAACAATTGAGAATACGCCTTACATTTATTTGATAAATCCGAATTTCAATATAAATAGCACATTACCGAGAAGTGCAAGCATGTTTTTATTTTTACAGATAACAAATAGTTTAATTTAAAGTGAAAACAAAGAACAATCAACGAAAAATTTCTAAATTCAAAAGTTTCAGAAGCATTTTAAATTAACATATGCAGATTTTTTTCTTAAAAAATTGAGAACACACCAACGAAATTGTCATAATATCTCACATAGAAAGAAAGTGGCAATATTTAGTTGCATGGCTTTTGAATTTATAATAACCTCTAAACGTCGTGGTACCGATTCGACCAATTTTTTTGTAATATCTGAAGATATTTTACCTCACTTTTTTGAAATACTTGTTTGAAATGTGTTTTGTTTCTAATTTTGTGTTTTTGGACCGCTTTTTCTAGTATGACCCATAGATTACAGTGACACTGATGTCGGGGGACTCTGGTGGTTCATGCAACTGATGTTTATAATGAAAAAGACACAGCATTTTAGCGTTATATGCAGCATGTTTGGGGTAGCTGTCTTGCAGGGAAATGAAATTTCCATCTAAACCCAAATTTTTAGGACTTTCCTTTAGATTGTTCCGATCATACGGTTCACCCAACTTGCTGCAGAAATTTCTCAAGTTTAACAGAAGTTTAAATGCTAAACTGCGGAAAGTGATTAGACAAGCTATATATAAAAGTAGAATTGTTAGAGAGAAACCATTCATTAGCTTGCAAATTCAGAAAGGGAGTTTGAACTTTGCAAAAACTTATCATAAATAACACATTACCAAAAAGTGCAAACATGTTTTTATTTTTACACATAAAAAATGATTAAATTTAAAGTAAAAATAAAAATTAATCAACGAAAAATTTCCTATTTGAAAAGCTTCAGAAGCCTTTTAAATTAACTTATGCAATTTTTTTTCTTAAAAAATTGAGAACACACCAACGAAATTGTCATAATATCTCACATAGAAAGAAAGTGGCAATATTTAGTTGCATGGCTTTTGAATTTATAATAACCTCTAAACGTCGTGGTACCGATTCGACCAATTTTTTTGTAATATCTGAAGATATTTTACCTCACTTTTTTGAAATACTTGTTTGAAATGTGTTTTGTTTCTAATTTTGTGTTTTTGGACCGCTTTTTCTAGTGTGACCCATAGATTACAGTGCCACTAATTTCGGGGTACTGTGGAGGTGTATGTAACTGATGTTTACAATGAAAAAGACACAGCATTTTGGCGTTATGTGCAGCGTGTTTGGGGTAGCTGTCATGCAGGGAAATGAAATTTCTATCTAAACCCAAATTTTTAGCACTTCCTTTTAGATTGTTGCGATCATATGGTTCACCCAACTTGTTACAGAAATTTCTCAAAGCACGGGCAGAAGTGTAAATGCTAAACTGCGAAAAGTGATTAGACAAGCTGTATATAAAAGTAGAATTGTTAGAGAGAAACCGTTCATTAGCTTGCAAATTCAGAAAAGGAGTTTGAACTTTACAAAAACTCAGCAATTGAAGACCAATAACTTTTGGAAGAAAGTTATATTTATAAAACTCAACATTTTTGACAATGACCGTATGGAGAAAATCCAATACTGCTTTGAATCCAAACAATTTACGTCCTACAGTTAAATATGATGGTGACTCCGTCATTATTTGGGGTTGCATGTCTTTATCCGGGATAGGAAATTTAATTCTTATAGATGGCATTATAAAGCATATGGTTACTTTGATATACTTAGCAGCAATATAAAGAAAAGTGCTGAAAATTTGGGTTTAGATGGAAATTTCATTTTGCAGTAGGACAACAACCCCAAACAGAATGCACGTAACGTCAAAATGTGGCGTCTTTGTCATTGTAAATTGCAGTTACAAACACTACCACAGTACCCCGACATCAATACCATTGAATATCTTTGGACCACACTCGAAAAGGTGTTCCAAAAACACAAGATTAGAAACAAACCCCATTTAAAACAAATGTTACAAGAAGAATGGGGTAAAATATCTTTAGATACCACCAAAAGTTGGTCGAATCGGTAAAAAGCCGGTTATAAAAGCCAAAAGACATGAAACTAAATACTGACACTTTCTTTCTATTCGGGATATTACAACAATTTTATTGGTGTATTTTGAATTTTTTTAGGCTAAAATCTGCATATGTTAATTTAAAATGCTTCTGAAACTTTTCAATTTAGAAATTTTTAGTTGACTGTTCTTTGTTTTCACTTTAAATTAAACCATTTGTTATGTGTAAAAATAAAAACATGTTTACGGTACTCGGTAATGGTATCTCTTAAGGTTATTAATGAGATTTTAAATAAGTATAATACAATAAAAAACAGTTGGAGAAAACAATTTTTAAAAGAGGTTCTTTTTTTGTAAGTTTTACTTGTAATATGAATTCACGAAAAATATTTATTACAATAATTAACCCTTTTTATCAGTCAATTTCACTCAAATAATAAATAATATTTTAACATGTTCAGGCTCTGTTATAGCATTGAAATTGATTGTTAAGAAATAAAATAAATTTAATTGGCTCAAAGAACACTGTATGAATATAAATCGTTTGAAAAACTTGATAAATGCTTTAATAACAGAATATTTCCATTTGCAAAGACAAAATTATACTCTAAGTGTATTGCATTTTATGAATCGTGTTATATTGTGACTTTTCTGTTACTTACTCAAAATGTTGGATGAATTTTTGTAAAAATAGATTCAGGGCTTTCAAGGTATATTCTTATGTTAACAAAAGTTTGTCCAGGATATCTGTAGATTAAGAAGTCAGCCAAAAAGATCAACCTGTTTGTTCAAGTGTGGTTCAATTTCAGGAGATATTTACTTAATGACGAAGGTTCTGGCCGTAAATGTGAGATAGGGTCTTTTACGATTCACTCAATGTATCACGCACAATTTTATTTTCTGACTATAATCTCAGGAATGTAAAGATATCCAAGTTATCCTACAAGGTTCAACAAAGACCCTAAAGAGTGAAAAAATGTAGCTCGTAAAAGATTCGAAATGTTTGGACGTATCTTCACATTTCAGATTTCCCTAAATCAGGGGAAAAAACTTTTTTGAAATTATGTTTGTTTAACACTCTGTTTATCTTTATAAGATGATTAAAAAACACTTTGATATAGACAAATGAAATTTGGTAAGTGGTATTTACATTAAATAAGTAGATTACTATCATTTGAACAATATTTATTCACAGGAAGTCTTTTTGTTTGTTCAAGTGCAAGTAAACATGTTAACTCCAAAATTTAAAAACATAGACGAATGTAATTCGTTAACATCTTAAGTATTTGAACAAAATACGTCAATAGATTTACTGTCTGTTAGTTGGAAAATTTGCTTGCATATAAACGCGATATCTGAAAAACACAACGGCTAAAATAAATGAAATTTGGTATGCAATTTCAATTCTAAAATTGCTATTATGTGTTAAATTTTGGTTTTAATCGTTCAAGAGAGTCTATCCAAAATGCATTTCCGCTTTCCTTCACTGTATTTGGAAGCATAAAATGCAACAGAATGAGTCTGAAAATAAAAATTTGAGTACTCGTGGCGTTATTGGCCTTGTTTTTAAGGCTCAGAATTTTTATGCTGGAGGAATGTTGACACTTTCATTAGGGAGCAAGTAAAATAGTTTCTAAGAGACTACTGTTGTTATTTTTATATTTGATATATCTTTAGATAAATATTAGTAATAAATAATAAATATATATTAGGTAAATATTTTTATATTTTCATGTAAGCGAAGTACAAAAAGAAAAAAAATGCTGTAATTACCTAAAAATATGGCATTTTGGGAGATTTCTGAAATTTAGATCTCTTGGTATAAAAAAGATGCAAATAAATTTTTTGCATGTCAGTCTGTGAATAAGAAAACCCCAAAACACAAAGACTGAGAATCGGTATCATCAG
>JAPMOR010080445.1:886644-950053 GCA_026543865.1 Argiope aurantia | reverse complement strand
GAGAAGAAATGAAAGTGAATATTTGATTTTTAAAGGTAATATGAAGCTTAACGCAAAATGCACCACATTTTGCAACTAAACAAAGAAAAGAGGAGAGAATAACCTCGCCGGATAAAATCTTTTTCTAAAATGATTACGGAATTTCAAAGATCTGAAAAAGCATAAAGAATGTGGTTTCCCTTTTGATCGCGCTATTAAATTGTAATTGCTTTTCTGGGACATGAAAGCATTTTCTAAAGGTCCTTTTAATGAGCAAGGAAATAAGCCCATTTACCATTTTAGTATCCTTATTGTAATTACGTTAAATAATTGCAATAAGTATGTATTCAACCTGAAATAATATAAAATGCAGGGTAAATTCAGTAACTATTTTCTCAGATCGGATATGTCATCAATTTCAATTTATTTCTAAATAAGACCTGTAGTAAAATCTTTTGCAGCCCTTTTATCTCCGAAACAGATGCTTGCAAAAACTAGTGTAAGATTTTCCCAAGCGATATTCAAACCTTAGAATCTCATATCTTTCGTTTGGCTGAAATTCCAACGAAAAAGCTGTCCCAGGATAGAAGCAAGTAATACTCCGACCTTGCCAGAGGCCATGCGGGAAAGTTGATGGAACCGTCGAAGAACAGCCCCACTTACTCGAGAGAAGAAACAACACTTGTTGATATTGGACATTTGCAAACAACAAAAGACCCTCTAGAGAGAACATATATTGGTCCAGAAAAAAAAATCAAAGGATATTTGAAACATTGTGTTTTGATTAGTGAGTGATAATCAATTGAGGAAAATTATAAAAGGTAATCACCCTTTAGTCTTTCATGTCACACAAACCTCAATATAAGCATGAAGCATGAAGCGGCAATAATAGATTTGAGACTCACACCTATGATTCATCGATGGCAAAACTGTCATCAAAGCACCACACAGGCATGGGTTGAAGGAAGTAAATTAAAAATTTTGTCAGGAGATTAGAACGAAACACCAAACACTATACATTACAGATCCTCATTTGAATTCCGATGTAAGCCTGTGGCTTACACGCGAAGATAAATAATCACAAGATTAACTGTCTACTAATCTTTTATATTATCAATTAACGAATAGTCTCTTGAATTTTCTAAAGTGACAATGCTTCAATGCATAAACTTAGAATGAAGAAACACATCAACATATATTGTAGCACTTTAAAAAAATTCAGGATGCAATCCTATGATTTACTAATGAAGAAGCCATCAGCAAACCATTATGGTCACTTCTCCGATGAAATCAATTACATGCAGAAGTTTGATCTTCAAGAAATGTCAATGTCATCCACGCCAACAGATGCCTAGTCTTCTTCTAAGAAAGAAAAACAAAATTCTTGCATTAGACAATAACATTTTGGTTATATATATAAGATTTGTGGAATCCTGAGCGCACCGCAAAGAAGTCGCCCACTGTGCTACAAAACGTAAAAATACCGTTCTATCAATCTAGACAACCAACACTATATCGACTATAGCAAGAAAAAAAAGAGACAACCCTAATTCTTCTTCGGATTTCCTAGAAAAGGAATAAAATAAAAAAAAGACCCTCATAACAAAGGTAAATAAATAAAGAACCTTCCGTTGTGGTTCGGGTCCACTACCACACTTTCTTGGCCACAATTCTCTTCGGGTTTTCTGCGAGTCTTAAAAGACTTTTTCTCTCAGATCATTCCTGCTCTTTTGCCTTAGAAGGAACGATGATGGGGGTGGAGGGGATATAAAAGAAAAGAGTGGAGGGTGCAGGAGGGGTGAGATTTTCTTTTCATAAGCGCCTCATCAAATATCCATCATAGCGGTCTGCTTCTTTGTTCAGCCCTAGGGTTGTCAGCTCCGCCAACGGATGCCAAGAATATCGCCAAGATTAGCTAACAGTAACGAACAGATAAGGTAGTAAGTCTAATTAAAGAAGGAATGGCCTGGAGTCATAGAGAACTCTTATAGATTGTCCAGAGAAAGACAGAGAGAAATCAATAGCTTTCCATGCTATGTTTATTTCAAGAAGAAAGTAACAGGTGGCTTCAAAGAGAATTACGATAATATCATTGAAGGTCACATATGTTATTGTAACAAAATATGTTTACTTACCAAATATTTTTGTTTTCAGTATCACTTCAATAATTCTTTTTTGACATTGGGTAGTTCCTCCGCATTCAGATTTTCATTAGCTACAATTCCTCGGCATATAACATTAAAAATTGCATCTTTAGTAAGCCATTCAGTTAAAAATTTCTGCATCTTAAAGTTCCCCGGATGAGAAAAAATAAACGATTTTACACTGTCTTTATATGGAAATGATAACTGACAAAAAAATAGCGAGCGAAGCTGATGAAATGTCCTTTTTTTACACCAAATTAGAGATTTTTGCTAAATTCTTAATGAAATTCATCAATAATTTTCTATCTTTTTTCATCCATGAGTAAGTAAAAAGGATTTAGATCTGAAATTAGCTTGACATAAAAATCTGCAATTGCATTTTTATCCCCAGAATTCCAGAAAATCCTATCTCAAATTTTAGATTTAATCTCCCCACAGGTTGTTGACCGTCAAGATGTGTATTCGTGTTTACATTTAAGCGCTATAAAGCAAATAATTGCATATATGAAATTCATTATGTAATCTCGGCACCGAAATTATTGATCTGCTTCAAATTTTGAAAGCAATCGTACAAAGAAAGGGGTCCAAAATGCATATTCAGTTCTCTTTTCGACACTATAAATCTGAACATAAAACACACCATAGTGCCTAGATATATGGAATTCCCGGATAAACCACTCCCGAATGAAATATAATCCCGAATATTAGTTGAAGGATTAAGTGATAAGCGTAAAAATTTGAGAGGCATTTAGAGCGAAGGGAATTGAATCAAAACTTCTTGTAATTGCTGCTTCTAAGCATACTATATATTTATCCGTTAGTTTATTTTTCTGCAAAGTGAAAATATATGAGGAATAGAAACTAGTTGTTTAATATAATCTCTTCTAATAATATAAAGAAATGTGTGTGAAAGCTGGCCTTCTACAGGGCATACCGTTTGATCTAGAGCTATCACATTTAGCACAAATATACTTTGAAAGGTGAGACTGTGCATCTAAGAAATTTTTTTGACATTTTGATTAGAATTTTAATTAATTAAAAAGTAAGCGAAATTTTAGAGTTTCTCAGCAGTAACTCTAGAAAATATTTTTGCCTATTTTAAATTAAAAAAAAATATTTTTTCAATTGTATTAATTTAATATTCACGCAAAATTTTCTTAAATTATGGTACATTTTTAAAAGTTTTTTTTTTTACTTAATTGTCAACAATAGCTTACATTGTTACCCTGAAATTCAAACTGCGTTCAAAGTTTTATCAAATATTTAATCGTGAGATATTTTTCCTTGATTGGAAGCTAAAGAAGAAGGATTCTGTTTAATGCCAGTGTAGTTTACAACAAAAAAACATAAATAAAAATATGACGACTTTAGAAATATTACAACATCACGAACCTTATAAAATAGATGAACGGACATTTATCTTTCACATAGCCCTATGATGTTATGGGATTGTTTCAGCTAGAAAGGTTCATGTACACAACGAATTTAAATAAAATAATTAAAATAAAATTTCTTTAATGTCAGACAATTTAGTAAAATCATGGACCAAACAATTTATTTGAAATCAAATATGAGCAATATTTCCTGTGAACCAGCTAGTCGCTTAAGACGACTAGTAAAAAAGAGGAATGTGTACGTGTGTGTTGGCGCTCTCACACATCACACAGTCTCAAGCAAGATTGTTGGACTTACAGCTAGACAATTTAACACATATTTACCTTGGTAGGTGGAGACAAGCATCTTGGAGCATTTTTTAAAAAATTTCTATTAGAGTTTTGATTAATTAAAATATTAGCTGAATTTTGGGGTTTTCCACAGTAACGTCCAAAAATACTATTGTACAATCATAAACTTTATATCATTTAGAGACTTTAAAAATTGTATTTTTTATGATACCAATTTAAAAGTCGCGCAAATTTTTTTGAAAAAAATTTTGACGACTTTTTAAAAATAATTTTTTGCTTAATTTCCAAGAATAGATTATATTGTTGTCCTGAAATTCAAATCGTTTTCATTGTTTCATCAAAATGTGAATCTTGTTTTACTTCCCCTGTTGAAATTAGAGAATTAGAATTTTGTTTATCTTCGTAATTATTACAATGAATAAAAAAGTAAACTTATAACACCGTTAAATTTTAGATATTTAAGTTTTCAATATCGCTATGATGTTATAAGAATAGTTCCTACCACTGGGGGTACTGGATCGGGGGTGATCAGTCTCTGATTCAGGTCTAAATTACGATCTGTGAATGAGTGAATGAAGTCGCCCCGTAAAAAGGGCTGTGACGTGTGTGTAGCTAAGTCATTCTCTTGGCCCTAGATGGCGCTACTATAAAAACAAGAGACGCTCCCCCATCGGCTTAAAATCGCTGTCTTCGTAACAGCGGACTTGTCCATGGTAAGTGCTATAAGAAACAACAACAACACAACATGAATAGTTCCTATTAGAAATATTCACATACACAATGTACTGAGAAATGAAATTAACACTTTTAATGCCTGGAAATTTCAAGGTATCATAGATATGAACTTATATCTAAACGATTTAATAAAATATAAATATAAACAATATCCCTGGCGAACTAGCTGGTCACCAAATTATCGTCCTCAGCCAAATACTTCATTATTCATATCATGATTTTATATTGGTCTTTATTTATTTTATTATTTACATAAGAAGTATGCAAAGAGAGAATGCTGCAGTCTTCAAAGAATTCGAAATTAAATTTTAAAGATTCTTCAGACATGCTTAACGTGAAGAATACGTGAAATCTCTAGTACAAAATCGCAACAAGCAGACAGTAAGTGTTTTTTTTGTTATTTTTTACATCGAAATTGCAGATTTATTTTGCTTCCTCAATGAACGTTAAATAAAAAAGCAACAAGCAAACGGATGCAATTTGTTAGACAATCTTGACATCAAAGTTATGCATCATTATGCTTATTCTGTGAACACGGTTACCAGAAAACGCGACATGCAGGTGGCAGACGATCTACATCGAAAACGTAATTTTTTTTTTTAACTTATCAGTAAACGAGAAACAAAAATTCGACAGCAAGCGATTGAAATTCGGCAGAAACCTTGACATCCAAGTTATGTGTTTATTCTGTGAACACAGAAATTCAAAAAAGCGATAAGCAGATTGTAGAGCATCTTTTTATCGAAATTGCAGATATATTTTGTCTATTCAGTGAACGCTAAACAGAAAGGCGACAAGAAAACGATTGGAATTTTTCGGCTGACAATCTTGACATCGAAGTCATGCAATTACTATGCTTATTCTGCAAATACGATGACACAAAAACCCGGCAAGCAAATGATAATCTGTCTTGCCAGAGAAACTACAGATTTGTTATATCTATTCAGTGAGAACTTTTATCAAAAACAACTTTTATTACAAACAGAATGATGACATTCAGTTAATGATCCTTGCATACAATTCATAGATTTTTTTTATCAATTTTTAAATGAAATTCCTTGATAAGGCGTCTATCTTTGAGCATGTAAACATGATAACTCAAACATTTCAAGAGCTAGACGATGGAATTTGGCATATATATTTTTTGATCTTCAGAATTTTAAATGTGCATCAAAATATAATTTGGCAGTCTATCTGTTCATATACATATAAACACAATAATTTAGAAATGCAACTTCTTGCATAAATGAAATTTGGTATGCGACTTTTGTTAAATAATTTTGTAAATTTTTATCAAATTTTGGAACACACTTTTAGAAAGGAAGATGTACAAAGACGTATTCGTTTGTTTCACTACATTACGAAGCACGATTTACACGTTATAAGTATACGGAAAATTTGAATAGAACACTTCTGTATACCATTTTATGCATTTGTTTGACTATGAAATAATGCGAGCGAAGATACTGTTAACTATTTACATGATGCCGTTTCATAATAACTATGAAACAAAATTATCATGTTAATGCTGTAACGGACTTTTTCCTATTCAAACAAAGCAAAGAAAATGAGAAGTTGCTGGATTAATTTACTATGTTTTTCTCAAGAAAAGTATGATATCACTCTTTCTAACCTAAGAATTCTTGATTAAATTAAACAAGGATATGCCTTATCAAAATATAAAATAAAAAATTTAAGCAAATAAAATAAAAAATCAAAACTCTGTATGAAAATATTCTCTGACAGATAATCTTATAAGACTAGAAGATTTGGTCGCCCAGACATATTGCTATTCTGTTAACAATATTTCGTGTATGACTGTCACAGATTTACTACGAATGCTGTTGTAGAAAGTCTCATGCATATTTGCAAAATTCTTGTGAAATGAAAAAAAATACTATTTGCATTATATTTAGATGGAAGCACATAATAATATTAAAAGTTTTATTTTCCTGCACTGAAACCTTCTCTATCCACCATATTCACGAAAACTCAAATTAAAATTAAGCATTAAAATTGGCTTGAGCCTTATATATTAAAAAGTGCAGACCCCATCTCATTAACCGTTGCTACAATGTGGCATAAAAATGTAAATAAAAATGTGAAATTTATGATTCCATAAATATATTTTATTCGTGCGTAGCTCTATTAGCTCACCGAAAAATCAGACAATTTTAACTTTAAAAAGAACGTGTCTCTTTTGTAGACACCAAATGAGAAATTAAGATTTAACATCTGATATTGACACAGGTGCCTAATTTTAACTATGCCCAGAGTAACTAGGCGATTATATATACAGATACGAAATAAAAAATAAAATGAACTATTGCGTTATTTAAACCAGCGGAAGTGATTTTCCCAAAACTTTCTTGCAAATTTTATAATAAAGGTGCTATCTCAGAAAACGCATTGCTTGGCATTGGCGTGCAATAGTTACAAAATATAAACTTTTGTCGTGAATTTAGCATTTTTACTGACTCTGTCGTGTCATCCTTGGCGAATGTTTTGGTGATCGATCTATGGCAGGCGGTTAATAGTTTCCGAAGATCGAATTTGTGTTTTAGATATGTTTTTCTTATTGATTGACACAATAAATTTGATACAGAAGTAAACTTATAGTCATAAAATTCCATACTAAATCTTATATATTTATGCCCTTGACTTTTTGAATTATCGCGTTTTTATGCTTCTGAAAATACACACCGACAAATGATCCCTTGATAGATTTGGCTAAAAATTTGATACGTTCTCTACTATTGATGTTAAATCTGTGTAACAAATTTAATCTATCTAACGCACTTTGTTTTATAGTTATCCCTTTAATGTATATTATATTAGCCAGGTGTCTTCTGAGCAGATTTTGCTCAAAATGTAATAGAAATCTCTAAATTTATTACAAAATGACATTTATTACCAAATGGCATTTCAAAAATGTGTTTTTCGAACTCAAGGAGGTCTAAAACATAGATATTTGTCAAAATCTCGAGTGTGAATCTCTAGTGTGTATACAAGAAAGTAAAAACAGCAAAATTATTTAACTACTTTAAAAAACAAATAAGAATAAAAACAATGAAGTCAATTTTGATGACGACATACCACATGCCACAAACAGTACACGTCATCTAACATCCTTATACATGTAGCTTTTCTCTACGCTTTTAACATAAAACGGCAAGAAATAAATGAAAAGTGCGTGGCTCGAAAACTGAAATCGACCTGCTGTGCATAATATGATTCTGAAAGGATGCAATTGATAAAATATAAATTTTGATATGTCAAGCAAGATGAATGAAAATCCTCTTTCAATGAAACATTTTCCTATTAACAAAATGACGAGTGGCCTTTATGTCATGTTTTAATGTATCAAAAATAAAATCGGTGTGCTTTATACCTCCTTTTTCGTTTATTCTCACAATTCAACTTGTTTTGGATTTAGTTGCTTGTAAAGAAAAGAAAACTGAATATTCATTTTAGATATGCTTTTTGTAGATGATTGCGCTCACAAATTTATATCAATCTTTAATTATGACGTCAAGATCTTTAATTATGACGTCAAGCTCATATGCCAAATTTCAGTTATAAACAAAAATGTACAAAGATATACATGCACACAGATAATCTGTTCATTGATGGTCTTTGTCGTCCGAAACTCGGTACATATCTAAAATTCTGGTTTAATGATCAAATACAAAAATTTAGTTTTCTAAATTGTTGAATTTTTACTTTCTCGTATGCATAGTGTAGAGAAAGTATAACAATCGACCAAAAATTCAAACTCGATATTTTGTCGATTCTCCACGTTTCACACTACCCTGAGTACGAAACAAAATTTCTGAAAAATATCTGTCTGTCTGTGGCGAATATAAATCAATATCGATTTGAACCTAGACGGTTGAAATTTCGTATACGGTCTTTATACCAAACTTTAGATTTCTATCAAATTTTGGGCAAATTCGGTTCAAATGAAGTCTGTGTGTGTCCGGCTGTTTGAGTATAATTTAACACGATAACTACAAAACGAAGAGAGGTAGATGGATAAAATTAGGTACACAAATTAAAAATCTATAATGTTAGCAACTATGAAATTTTGAGCAAATACAAAAAGAGCTTGAGCGTCTGATGGTCTGTACATTTTGAAACATGTAAATGTGATGACTCTGAAACGCAATAACATGTCAAATTTGATACTTAAATTTGCGATTACAAGTGTAGTTTTGTGTCAAATTTTTGTTTCAATCACTTGGAAAAAACGCATCCAAAGCACAAATTTGATTTCTGGATACTATTAACTACATGTCAAGGATTAATTGCCAATAAGTCGCCAAAGATGACATAAAATATCCATTAAGAATGCTAAATGTACGCCAAAGGTTGATATTTCGTAATTGTTGTATGCAATGCTATGTGAGGCGTCCTCTGGGATAACACCTTTATTAGAGAGTATGCGAGATAGCTTTGGGAAGATTACTCAAGCTGGTTTACTTATTAGATTTTTATGGATATTAAAAGATGGATAGGGTGACTTTTGGTGGATTTGATTCAAATCAATAATTTTGTTGTCAAGAAAATATATTGAAGTTCATTTATCTAATTGATACAGCTTCTGTGGAATTAAGCACATAGGCACACGGATGGACATAAAATGAGACAGTTACATTTTTCATTGATGTTTTTCCACAAATATTTGATGCAAATATGCCATTAAGGTATTTATTACGAGCATTAATAAATTTGATTTATATAGTTTTTTGTACTTTTGAGCTATCGAGTTTATAGAATGACAGAAATAATTCCAAAGATGGTGTCCTGGCACAAGTAAGCTTAAAAAGTGGAAATTTGCTGCATCTTCAAGATACAAATTTTTTAAGAATCCTAAAATTCCTTTTTTAACATTTCGTGTGCAATTAACTGAAAAAGAATTTGTAGGTATTGAGTATTCGTTGATATTTGTATCGTAAAAATCCTTGCCTCCCTTGCCTAGAATATTTGATTCCCATTTCTGTAACAACAAGACAAAAGGAAAGATTGCAAAGATTTTTTTATACGAGTGTTGCCATTCACGTCCAATGTAAATGGTATTTTTGATTTTATTAACTTATCTCATTTTAACTTATCTTGATTTTATTAACTTAAGTATTGCCATTCCCATCTGAGGAAAATATTGCATATATTTATTTCTGTGCAAAAGTATAAAAATCAAGTTAAATGGAAAAACAAATAAACCAAATAAAAAAGGTTTGCAATAACAAAAACTCCTATATTGAAGTATCAAACCACCTCATTAATAATTTAATTAAAAATGAATTTCCCAAAAATTACTGTAATGTCAATTTTTTAATTAAACAAGGTATGGTTTGGGATTAATCCTTTGGCTTAAATAAAAAATAGAACTTTCCTTGCATATTTTATCACTCAATAGGTGGCGCTGCGAGCTTACAATTTTTACCTAAATTGCCGTTAGCTTTGTTTTTAATGGGCGGGAATCACAATCGATAGCTTGGGATTTTCTGCACTGTTGGAAGATATGTTTTTCTGCCTTTTCGTTATGTTTTTTGCCTTTTTGTTTTTTCTTGTGTGTTTAATTTGTCTGTTTATGGTATTTTGGTGTTTTTTGTTATCGTATTTTTACTTATTAGTGGTTTTTCTTCTAATTGGTTGTTTTGTATTTTCCTTTCTGTTAAAATGGTATGTCTCTTAGGCCTAATTTCAGGGGATTTTCGGGTCACGAAGGAATCATTATTAGACGTTATGTCTGAATTTCCTTAACAGAAAAAATCCCTTTTTTGAATCCCTGCCTGAGGGTGACCCTTGAAAAAGTCTTCAGGCCGGATTCTTCCTTTCTAAATCTTTTTTTAATATTTTTATTTGGTTTATTTGTTTTTCCATTTAACTTGATTTTTATACTTTTGTATCAGTTCATCTGTGTTTTAGAAGTAGCTGCATTTGCGCTCTCTAAATACTATGAAGTTTTTACCTGTTCCATTTTTGGTTTTGTTTGAATAGATTATAATTTTTGTAGCGATTTTGAAATTGTTTTGCTTTCGTTTTCATTTTAGTTTAGTTTTCAAACTATTTCTTGCTTTAGATTGGTTACTTATTTATTTCTGTGCATGTTTTTACACGGATTATCACGGATTATATATATATATATATATATATATATATATATATATATATATATATTTATCGGAAAAGATAACTTTGAATACTCTCAGAGTTTTTTTTTCTGATGCTCAACTGTGAATATTTAGACTTAACTCATTTTGACAATATTGAAAATCCTTAACTTTAGTGTAAATGAACGATGTTGCATCAACATTTAATATCGATAAAATATTATAAATAAAACTTCTATAATTAGCAAAATACTGCAACATCAGATTTTTTTAACCCGTAAGATTGATATGCAACTACGCAAATTCGCTTGTGTGACAAAATAACGTTCACATTTGTAAGAAAAGAATTTTAATGAAATTAATATTTACAAAAAGGAAAAAAAAAGAGTTCTGAAAGAATTTTCTTAAATTATCATTTGCGTTTTTACAGGAAATTATTAAGTTGAGTTGTTTAAATTAAATCGCGTACTTGACAAACGATAAAGTCGTGAGAGAATACTCTCATTTTATATACTTTAATTATTTTCACTAAAACAGAGTTAGCATCGAGAAGCGAATTTTGAAACAATCGAGCTTTTCATGTTTCGGCTTTAAACGATCTTAAAACTTTTAAAATCAACTGTGATACTGACTACTTTAAGGAAACTTTAAGCCCAGTTATTTACTGTAAAGTAATTAATGAAGGATCGCTTGAATAAAGTCATCTAATCTCTCATATTTAATGATTACTTTTAGAATTAACTGACTTAGAAATTTATTTTTCTTTCTTCTGAAAGATAAACTTTCAGATTCTTCAATTAATTTTCTAAAATCTGAATAATATAAAGTGAAATAAGATCTTAACGCAGTTATTTCCTAAAAATTGGTATTTTAATATGTCTTGAATAATTAATTTTGTTGTCGCATATCTAACAAAGAATGGCATAAAATTGTCAATCTGTAAATTTTAATTTCTGAAACTGTACTCTCCAGCTGTAAAACGACAAATGTGATTGTATTTCTTTTTGATATTTCTTGGCTGTTCATTTTAAAGGTAATTTGCTTATACAATTAATCTGACAGAAAAATTCTTTGAAATCTGAGAGAAACTTGAAACAACAAACGTTCAACTTTTAATTACTTAATTAATTTAAATGCAAATTGAATTAACGTATTTATTTTGTATTAATTGCTTTTAAGAAATTATACAATATCAACATTAAACATCATTCACAAAAAAATTCCTTAAATGATGTAGAATATATTTTACATGACATCATGAAGGATTAAAATATTGCAAAACACATATTAAAATATGTACCAAATAACAATACTTTAATAAGTTTTCAATAGAAGACTTTCATGTAAGCGACAAGTCAGTGGTAGGGAAACTACATTTAACAACAAATCTAAAAAAAATCGCCACTATTGTAGCAAAAGGAAAATTTCGCCATAGATACATCGCCAAAAAGAGTAGATATACGAAACGGCTTTATTTCTTTTTGACCACATTCCGCTCAGGGAATATTTTCATTTCACTCCCCCTCCCTTCTACCCCTCGACACCTACTGCAATAATATTTGCCTTCACGGATTTTTTTTTTTTTTGCTGTCTCTACATCCTCTGTTTATATATAGATATATCTTTTCCGAGAGTTATTTTTTGTCCATGAATCTGCGAATAGAATTTTTTTTTCACTTTCCCGCCACGAGGAGACGCGCACAATAAATCTTCTAGAGATCAGACGACTTTATGCAGATAAATTTCAACCGCAAAAGAGGAAATATCTTGAATATCTTTTTTTGGGTGGAGGTGCCACAGTTGTTTCTTTTTTTAGAAGGAGAAGGTTTGAAGATTTTAATCAAAAAAGGGCGGGGAAAAAACCTGCACTTTCCAGTGAAAACGGAAGCAGGGTTCTTTTCAATAAACCTCACTTTTTGCTGAGTTTGAGTATATATTCGGAATAAGGATTTGGCAGTTAAGGTTCCGGCAGTTGGAATCTGACAGTATATACGCAGTTTCCTGTATGGGGGGTGTGAGAAATTTTAACACTGTGAAAAAAGGAATGTATAAAACTCCACGGATAAGGATAAACGACTCTCTGTAGTTAGAATAGAAGGGTGCCAAATATGGCATCATAGAATAACAATCCTTGCTCTAATCTTTTTAGTAATATTCGATGTCAAAGAGTGAGTTTCTTGAAGCAGTGTAACATCTTTTTAGATAAATATAAACCTTACTGAAGATTATTTGAAGCAGCAAATATCGTTTGGCATAACGATATTTGAAGCAACAGATAACGTTTGGCGAAACGACATTTAAGCCAAACTATACAATA
The DNA here is from genome assembly GCA_026543865.1 of Argiope aurantia. Classification (NCBI taxonomy): domain Eukaryota; kingdom Metazoa; phylum Arthropoda; class Arachnida; order Araneae; family Araneidae; genus Argiope; species Argiope aurantia. Next base: position 937,077 of record JAPMOR010080445.1, on the reverse strand, counting down.
ATGATAAACACAAAAATAAGCTGTTTTATTTGAGTTTTGGATCTACAGGCGCATTTTACCATTCTCACTCATAATGGAAAAAGCCATTCTTTTCATGTCTTTAATGAATGCTACATATTTTCAGCGAGAAAAATGTGTGTATATTTTTTAATAATTATTATATGTATCATTGATAACATTAATTTCATAACGCGATGAAGAAACAAATCAGAAAATTGTTGATACCAAAAGATTCATAACTTTACTTCAGCGTATTCACAAATTTCAAATTGTCAACAGTTTTTTTTTTTTTGATATTCATATTGCTATTGATCATATATCAATTGTTACTGATTGTAATAATATTGTATCAAATGCAGGGTATCGCACAAGGTATGCAGTGGCTAATATTTACATATTCGGATAGAACAGGTCAAGACGGGTATTTTGATGTATAACGTGTGGGATCCCGGAATATGGTTTAATTACACGAAGAACTGTAATTGTGAATCCGACAGTTTGTATTCCAAATTACGATGCGCATGACAATTGTAGAATATGGAAGCGTCCCTATGTAATTATTATCACCTCAACACAAACGGCGGCACGACAATCAAAAGTACGTACAAAAGATAAGCAATTATTGGTTTATGCAAGATGGTGTTAGATCTCTTGCTAATCAGCGAAACTTCTATCTCTTAGCGCCGTTCACCATAGATTGAGCGGGCTGGATTCCATTACAAAAACAGACAATGTTATGGAGTGACCACCTTTCTCCCCGGCTCTTAATCCATGCGACTTTTTTTTTTTTATGGGGAGGTTTAAAAGACACAGTGTATCTCCCATAGGCCTCACCATTGGACGACTTGAGAGCAGCAATAGAAACCGAGGTGAAGGAAATTGGAACACATAATTTGTAAAAAACAACTGGGAATTTTGATTCCAGACTTCGCTATATCATTTGTTCGAACGGCCAACATTTCGAAAATCTGTTGTATTGAATGTTCTCAATAAGCATTGATTTTCACTTGTGTTTTCTTTTTTGTGTGTGGGTGAGGTTTTTTTTTTCCCCATTTCTTTTAATTTTTATAACACAAGCTTCACACATTTATTAGACTATGACGCTATATTCGGTGACCCCACACGTTATACACCAAAATTCTCGCCTCGACGTGTTCTATCCGAATCTGTAAATATTAGACGCTGCACACCTTGTGTATAATTGTATTGTTTTCTATTGTGTATTATAATTGTATTATTTCCTATTTTGATCTAATGTATGAACATTTATAAATTTCAGAGCTTGTCAAAAATATTAAATAAAAGCAAATGAAAAAAAACTGTTTTCTACTGCCACATATTTTAATAGTAGCCATTACTTTTAAATCTGATGTAGAAACTTTTTTCTGTGGCAAGCTAAATATTTTACTCATTGATCTTATAGAATATCACTTACAAAATATGACAAATCAATAAAAAATGTTTTTTTTTCCTTAAAAATAAAATTCAAGATTTTTTAACTATTTAATTTTATAAGCACATTGACCAAATAGTTTCAATTTACAATCAATGCAAAACAAATTACAAATTTTGTAAAGAAAAAAAAGGACCAATTTTGCTTAGGTTTCTTTCATGCATTCAAGATTTCTTACAAAAGATGCAAATTTCGTAAAATTTATCTGCCATATTTAAATTTATTATACGACTGCATAATGTAATAAATGGTATAATTTTTTTTTAAATTCAATAATATTCAAGCATTAAAACATTAATGGATAATATTAGTTTTTCGATGCAAAAATATCTTGGTAAATCAAATCTTTATTCTATGTACATGCAAAATCAAATAGTTTCCTAAAATTTTAATGATTCAAGAAGTATTAATTAATATTTTAGATTACCACAATTTTTCCCTGCATAAATTTATATATATTTTAAACTTTATATTTAAATAAAAGATAAAAGTGGATCAAATAATATTTAAGAATAATAAGTTACACTTCGCTTGGATGGCGAAATAAGTATAATCCTTAGAAAATAAAGTTTTGCAAATATTTCTTTTGATAATTAAAACTATTTTATTACAAAGTACGAAAAATGAATTCTAAAAATTGATTTCAATATGTCATTTATAAAAAAATGCACAATGTAAATTAAAAAAAAATTCTATACAAAAGAGCCAAAAGCAAATAAATAATGTAAGTTATTATTTTAAGAAAAGTATTAATACTTACAGATACGACAAACGAAAATAAACGATTGAAAAATATTTTCATTCTTCTTCATTTCACTTAAGTTATATTAACTACATTATCTATCAAATAATTATATTTAAACGGATTAAAGCGTTCTTCTTATATGTTTTTGAAAAGATTTTAAGCTTTTAAGAATAAAGGCAAAACTTAAACATGTATCTATTCTCAAACTTTTAAATATAATTATTGCTTTCTTATAAATTTCATTTAGATGTATCATTACAATTTTTAATTCCTTTTTATTGATTTTATTATTTCATTTAATACATTTAATGGATAAATGCTGTAATTCTTTTCTGTTCTAGTTTAATTGAATCCATTTTGTTGTGTTTAATAAGAAAAATTCTAAACTAAATTTTGAATTATTAAGCTGATTACTTCTTAAAGATATCTTTTAGAGTAATTTTCTTCATAATTATATGTATAATAATTATTCCTATAATTATCAATGCATTACAATTATTCCTATGTTCATATATGTTTTCAAATTTCTATTTTTATCAAAAGCAACAAGAATATGTGATGAATAATAGTGCTAAAATAAAGTAAATAAAAGCTTTGTAGAGCAAATAAATGAATATTTAGAGCGATATACATCTATTTGTATTCCATATTTGTATCACACGAATGTTCGATAACGTATTTTCATATAATGAAATATTTTGAAATCAAAAAGCATTTGCTTAGAATACTATGTTTCCGGTTAAGTATATAAAAAACTTTTATCAGCGCACAAAATACATCTTTTATTTTCTTTCGCATGTAGAATATAGTACTACATTGAATCATAAACATTTTAATATTATTATTATGTAACGAATAATAATAGGAATATTATATAGTGATAAAAAAACAAAGGAATAAAGCGCAAAAAGAATAAAGTCTGTTAATTTTTTTTCTTTCTCTTTCGGTAGGATATTAATTTTAGAATTAAAATTAATATTTTAATAGTTTAAATTAATAAAAATAAATATACAATAATAATATTTTTGGAATCAAAATTAATATTTCCATTAAACAATAAAATATATATTTAATTTTTTAAAAAAATTAAACAACAATTTTTTTTTTTTTTTCATTTTGGAGATTTGAGTTTACTAGCAATTCCAGCTCAAAAAAATTTAAAGAAAATTTTCAATGCTTTCGAATATTTTTTTGGGAAAAGGAATCTAATACAAACTTCTACCAGTAATTTTCAACCATTAACATTTTGTCATGCGTAAAAAAAAAAAAAAAAAAAAAAAACTATTTTAATTGATCTGGAGTGTAAACTTTATAGACGCATTTAAAGTGTCACAAAAAATATTGAGAGAATATGTAAAAATTCACATATTACATTATCATAAAAATTCACATATTGTATAAATTACATTGCGATCAAAAAGCAAATAGCTTTCATAAAGGGAAAATTATCCAAAAGGTCGAGAGACAATGTTTTGCACTATTCCTAATTCTATCAATTGAATTTATCAGTAGTTCATAAACAATGGATATCAAAAATCCGAACTATCAAAAATTCCAATAGATCATCAAATTCAATCAAGAAATTTTAAAATACATAATTAATTTTATGTATAATCTGGTATAAATCTTATTCTTATATCGGAAATTTAATTAAACTTTTAATTAATTTTAATATTTTATATATATAATATCTTTCTTAATTTATATTTCAATTATTGGTTTTCATTATTAATACTAGAATTAGTCTAATTTGAATTATATTGTTGATTTTTTAGTACTTATATGTACATGTAAAACATATTTCAGCAGTTGTGTGGCCAAATAGAAGAAACTTTTCAAATTTTAAAACTTTGATTTATTTCACCATGGGACGCATAATTTACATATAAAGAATAAATGGCAAGAAAACTACAACGTGAATTTCTTACCAATAGCAGAAGAGTGCAAAATTTTTCTCTCAAGTGGTTTTACTATCAGATTTTTATAGGGATTTTTTTTTTGACATTAGAAAAAGAAATGTAAAGTATATATATATATATATAAGCAGCTACGTGGCCAAATAGAAGAAACGTTCGAAATTTTTAAATTTCGCTTTATTCCACCCCTGGAAGCATGACTTATGTACAGATAAAAAAGCGGCAAGAGATACGTCATTCTAAATCGTGACACAAGAGCAGAAGAATGAGAGACAGAACATTTTCCCTCAGTGATTTTATAATGAGTGTTTGATAGTTATTTCGTTGACACGTGTAGTCTTAGGAAAGGGGAATTTTAGGTATCTTAAAAAGAATGTTTTAAGTACTAAGGATTTTTTATTTCTTCACTCGAAGCATAAGAAAATGCTGAAATGAGCAAGATTTATAGAGCGCATATAGTATTAATTAAATAAAAAAAGTGGGAATTGGATCATGAAATAAGGAATTATTTTAAAATTATTTGGGCTAAATTAAGATAAAAATTAGGAAATTAATTACTATTTAAATTAGATTATCATTATATACATATAAATTAATTTTACTTCATTTTTCAGAATACTTTTACATTTTTATATAATAGTTATATAGTCGATTATATATTATTTTTATATGTAAACTATTTTATATGTAAAACTATCATATAAAATTATATTTAGGTTTTCTAGAGGTTTCGAAAAAATATAAACTTAAAAGAATATATCACACGGTTAAACTTTGATTTAAATTTAAAGATTTCAGTTTTTATTTTCACAATTTTTATATTTAATAACTCAGAATTAATTGAAAAATTGAATTACACACACACACACACAAACACAAACATACACACACACACACATATATATATATATATGTGCGACTGAGGATTATTCTGGAAACTCCTCCAGATCACAAAAAATTTTTCCCTAACAAAATTAGTGTACTTTCAAAAAAGTATGTCAATTTTGTTTAATTTTTATTTTTGGAATTTTTAAAAAGTTTCCATTTAGAAAGAATTTTACTAATTTAATTTTGAAAAATATATTTTGAGACCAAATTCCTTTTGATGAATACCCAATTAGTGGATTAAAAAAATTAATTTCATAGGAAACAATATTTTTTTAGTTGTCTTTCATTTATAAAAGCTATAAATATCTTTCCTCTTTAAAAGCTAGTTTTAGACCTTTACTTCTTTCTAAAGTTAGTTTCAGACGATATTTCAAAAAGTATTTAAAAAAAAACTATTTCTTCAAAGAAAGGAAGAAAACAAAAGAATGTTCTCTCTTCAAATTAGAAACAAATAACTCCTATGTCCTTCCATTTTTTTTTTTTTAATTCTTCAGGTTTTGAAAAAAAAAAGAATTTCAGTAACGGATAGGTATTTTTTACAATTTTTAAAGAGACTGTTACATTGTTCGATTCGTAAAAATTAGAGGTGATGAAGTTACGATTTAGAAGATTTTTGTAGAAAAAAGACGATACTTCTTAATGTATGAATTTCATTTTATTTCTGCTTTAGAATTTCAGAAATACTCTTAAATTCCTTTAGACGGTATAGTGGAAAAAAGCATCTAAATTAGATTTATTTTATTTCGTAGTTTAGATAGTGGATGTAAAGTTTAAATTTTAATTATTTTCTTTATAAAATGATTAAATATATGAAATATATTTTCATTAGTGGCAACTTAAATCTTTAATCAGGAAAACAAAAATTGTAGCGGTTACATTAAACTCTACTACCTTCTCGTTTGATACAACAGATCTCGTTACCTTATTAGCATCAACGTATATTTCCCATGATTCTCTAGGGAAATATTAATAGATGGTATTTTTGTCGGGTATTTTTTAAGTACTAAGTGAATGTCGGGTATTTTTTTCATGTTCGGGTTTGTTTTTTACTGTGAAATGTAGAACTTAGAAAAGAATCAAATAACTGTTTCTTGAGCTCGGCTTTTTTTTTATCTATCTCATAATGAAGGTTATAAGAAGTCTCGTCCCTCTACAAAATAATATTATTCCCAAGGAATAAAGAAAAGTAACCGGTCTCTTAAAGGATTCTCAAACAAAACATTTTTAATCTTCAAATTTTGATAGCCATACCAAACTTATACTGTTTAGATCGTTTCGTTCAATTTACTATATATATTTTGCTAATTTGTCGTCATTTCAGGTAAAACTTCAACTTTAATTTAAAGTGGAAATGATGAAATTGCAATTAATATTAAGATATTTTTTAATAAAACCAAGCATTTTAATTTATTTATCATCTTTATTGTTATTTATTAATGATTATTATTATTAAATGTGAGTATTGCAAACAGAATCGCTCCGTATTTAAGTCTTATGTTAACTACAAAATATTTTTCATCATTTATGTAATATCTCAAACAATAATTCAACAAAAATTTCTGAGATTCAGCATAAAATTCAGTTTTTAGTTTTGTTTTCAAAAGGATTGAAATGAAATCAATAATATTTTGTTCCTGCCTATAAATATATTTCAAAAATTATGAAGTCTAAATTTAATGCAGTAAGGTATCATATTCTAAGAAATATTCTGGACACACCAAATTTTAAATAAATGAATGAATGTTTCTATTTTCTACGATCAACTAAGACTTATTTATGAAGTTTTAAATGTTAAAAATTTAGAAAAACTCAACATTGTCATAATCTTAGGCCAATTAATCTTGAAAAACCTGCGCGCTGATTGGCGTATTTTCTTTGAAGCGATCGATGAAAAATCTAAAATTATCCTTTTTTTATTGAATAGTGATATTCAAATTTCATAAATCAGTCAGTTTAAGTGATTGGAAATTAACTCTTAAAAGTCAGTGATTTAGTTGATTGGAAATTAACTCTATAACCACCATAAAATCTGTGCTTTCTCTTGTGGTGTATGCATTCTCCTTAATATTCGCTCGAATAAAACATCACATACAAATGTACTACATAGAACAAAAGTAAACATAACATTTCAATAGTTGCCAAAAACAAAAGAGAGAAAAATGCAATTAATAAGCAGACGATATTTAGAAAAGTACAGATATTTAGACTGGAAAATGAAATTATCTGAAATTAAAAACACGCGCAGATGATATTTACAAAAGTAAAAATATTCAAACCTGATAAGGAAAATATATGAGTTATTCCATCAATAAATGCCATAAGTTTGTTTATATCTTCATTATTTTATGAGTCATTAAACATCAAAATGGGTCCGGGACTAAATAATCACCCTGTATAGAGAGTGTAAACGATCATAAAATAATTTTTCTTGAATTTATTTTTTAGAAAAAATAATATTACATATTTGTTTCATTTCCTACAGACACGTGCCGAAAATTATATTTTTGCAGATTTCATTTACAAAAAGATTTAATTTATTTTTAATTTTGGCTTTAATCAATGTGATGGCAACACTTTGAAAAAAGCTCATTTTTTTCCCATGAATGCGAAACGCGCTTAATCTTAATTTTTATTTTTTACGAAAAAAATTATTGAAAAACATAGTTAAAATATTTATTTAAAAATTCATTAAAAATAGAAATTTAATTTTAAGATTAAAACATTAGCATCATTTAAAAGATAAATTTTTGATCTTTAACTTCATGTAAAAATCTTTTTTGTACGGTAATATTTTCGGAAGTTATAGCAGAAACACGCCAAAATTTCGCCTAATTTTTAAATAAATAAAATTCTAGTTAAAAATTCGAAAAAATAACCCCCAGGTGCACATTCCCGACCTCCAAGGTATACACGTGCCAAATTTAGTAGCTGTAGGGTGAATGGTCTGGCCTGTAGAGCGCCAACACACACACACACACACACATTGAGCTTTATTATAAGTATAGATAGATATAGATATAGATATAGATATAAGAAAAATTGAGTATAAAATTAGGAAATCAACTAATTAAAAATTCTCCAAATTGTTATATTTAGAAAACTATTTACTATATAAATAGACGTTAATTTTAAGCCAAACCATCTAAAATTATCTATGTATCTCTCTTAACCTTATCTCTATTTGATTTCATTTCAATCATCTAAAATTTCTTCGTCTCACTCTTAGACCAATCTTCATTTCGTTTGAGTAAAATCCAGTAATATTTTTCAGTTTCTCTCTCTCTGATTAATATAATCATGCAAAATTTATCATCCCCCTTTTAGGTTAATATCAGTTAAATATAAATAAGTCATCTAAAATTTCTGGGTGTCTCTTTTAAGCTAATTCCTCTTTAGCTTGAATCATAGTGTCTGAAATTGCACACCTAAAATGTTCTTAATATGCTGAATTCTTGAAGGAAAAAAAACAAAAAGTCGTAGTTTCTTTTTAAAAGTTGAATATATTATAAAATAAATTCAATATATTTTTTTCTATAATAAAATAAATTTCGTACGTATTTTGATAACCCATCTTATTAAACCGAATTTCTTATTTTGCTTGATGATAACATTTATATATTGTCAATAATATATAAGATTTGTTAATAAACATTATAATAAAAACGTATACTAATTACAAGTTATAAAAAGAGATATTTGTTACGTTATAACGACAAGAATTCTTTTAAAGATAAGTTTACTATTTTGTTACTATTGATAAACGAAAAAATATGTTTGTCAAGGCTTACTGTTTAATACTTAATTCAGTGCAATATTTATAAGATGAAATTATGATGAAAATTACAGTGAAATAACTCAAACTTTAAAAAAAAAGTAACGCGAAATCTTTTATTCTTTTAATTGAAATTCAATATCTCATGTTATATATATTAAACAGATTTTTTATTAAAAAAATAATGATTTCGTCTTTCCATTCAATATTCTTTCCGAATTTGCAATTTGAGATCTTCTTGATAAGATTTTGGTCGAATCAGTTTTTAAATTAAAAGTAGAGAATACCTTGCTCACTTTCAATAGGAAAAAAATACTTAGATTCCAGTAATCTGAATAAACAATTTTTATTAATCTTACTTTCAATAATATGTTTTCTCGGAATTTTCCAAAATACGTCGGCATCTTGCGAATTACTTTTTGGGATAATTATTTTTCTCGTCTTGTTTTCATTAAAATTACTTTTTTTCATTTTCCTGCTAGTGAGTATCATTTATAATATCCACCTTTCCAATTATCTCTCCCATTTGACCATTTCCGTTTAGAACCTTAAGATTAAAAATAATTTTTATCTGAAATTTTAATTTTTTTCGAACTTTGCTATTATTTTGTAACTCGATATTTGCACAATTAATTACATAATAAGAAACATTTTTCCATTAGCTGACTTTGTTTTGAAAATATCTTCAAAAAATCGAAATTCATAATCAATTATTAAACAGATAAATTCTAAAATCAATTATAGAATATTTCTTAAATACACAAAAAATATCAATCAAATAACCAGACATGCAATATTTCTGAAATAAATTGGAAAGATTTAAGATTTATTTTTTAGATTTCTATTCAATTAAGAAATATTTTGAAAGTAAGTATAATATTTTTCCCATCATAGAATATTTGTTTCTATGAATTCATTTTTTATGAGATTCTCTTTTTATTTATTTCTATGATAATTAATTTTGAAAATTGTAATGATCTTAATATTCGCAATTCTGCATCACCAGTTTTAATGACCATTTTCAACTTTTTAAAAATTTTAAACAAATGCTTTTAAATGGAAAAATCTTTAATTACTTTAACCTTGAAATAAGACTACGAGAATTGTCAATAGTTTTTTTTTTTTTTTTCGTTTCATAAATAAAAACCAAATTCGTAGAAATCTCAATACAATTAAAGTAGTCCTAATTAAAGTTTTTTACTGCGTCACAATTTTAGAACAATATGTTAGAAGACGAGAAAAAAGTTTTATTAATTTTCTTTTTTAAATATAAAGCAATTAAATAATAATTACGTCGCCAAATGATAATTAAATCGTAGGAAAACTTTGCAAAATTTGATATTGGAATACAATCGAAATTTGAATGCAAAAATCTATTAGTTCTATTTGGATTCTGAGCACGATTTTAAAACTAAAAACATGGGAAAATTATTATTAAAGTGGGAAATTCTTACGGCTAAAAAATTGCCTTTTCATTAGCTCACTGATCAAAATTAAAATGTATTGTTTCTATTCATTGGAATTTAGACTAGAAATACTTTGAAAACGATAAAAAATATAAAATGACAACGTATTAATAATTAGTTTTAATTCTCCTAAAAGTCTGTGCTAAAGATGTAGAAGGAAAATAAATTTGTAAGTCTTTTCAGATTATTTTTCTTTTAGAAGGCTATATTTTGTTCACCGCTAGCCGAGTATGACAACATGTAATGCATTCACATAAAAAACAAACAAACATAAATTAAATTATAAAAATGATCCACTACTATGAGTTTGAAAAATAATGAGGTTCAAAATGTATGATTGATCTATTCATTGAATTATTATGACTCATTCATTGAATTATTATGACTCATATTCATTGAATTATTATGACTCATATTCACTGAATTATTATGACTCATATTCATTGAATCAGATCATCAACTGCATCACATTGAAAAAAAACATTAAATTATTCTCGGTAATTCATAATTTAAATTTAATTAATTCATTAAAAATTAGTTAATTAATTTTAATTACTTCATTATTTAAATTAAATTATTCTCGGTTATTCATAGGTGATACAAATGAATGTGGTTCAAAATGCATGAGTGGTTCATTCATTGAATATTTATGACTCATTCATTGAATTATTATGACTCATATTCATTCACATCATCAACTGCATCACATTGAAAAAAACATAAGCTAAAGTACAAAAATGATCTAATGCTATGAATTTGAAAAATAATGAGGTTCAAAATGTATGAGAGGTTTATTCAGTCACTTATGACACGCATTTAGTTATATTCATTATTCTCGATAATTCATAGGCGATAGAAATGAATGAGGTTCAAAATGCATGAGAGGTTCATTCATTGAATATTTATGACTCATTCATTGAATTATTATAACTCATTCATTAAATTATTATGACTCATATTCAATGAATCAGATCATCAATTGCATCAAATTGAATAAAAAAAACATAAGCTAAAGTATAAAAATGAATTTGAAAAATAATGAGGTTCAAAATATATGACTGGTTTCTTCAGTCACTTATGACTCACATTTAGTTATATTCATTATTATATTATTATTCGGTTATTCATAGGCAATATGAATGAATGAGGTTCAAAATGTATGAGTGGTATATTCAGTACACTTATGACTTACATATAGCTACATTCATTATTCACGGTTATTCAGGTGATACAAATGTTATACAAATAAAAAATAATTACGATCGGAGCAAATATATATATTGTTCACTAATATTAAACTTCACTCTGCTCTTCCTCCCTCGCTGAACTAATCTATTTATTCTCTCTGTTGGAGTATATTATATTGGAGTATATTGTGTTATTTTGTTGGAGGGCAAAATTTCATCTTTTAAGATTGACAATGGTGGATTAAGGAATGTGTTGAAAGATGAATTTTTGAAGTAAATATTTTTTATTTAATATTCTTAATTTCTAAACAGATTACAACCATTTGAATTTTGTTATTTAGTTTATTCTGCGGAAAATACATGAATTTTTATATTTGCGAAACTTACTACTCAATGTGACTTTACATCTTTAAATGCTGTTTTTTCAAATTCTAAATTTCTATAGATCTTTTCATTGGAAAACCTCATAAATTAAAATATAATTTTTTTTAAATTTCTGTATATATATATTGTTTATATTTATTTACAATTTGCAGATATATATTTTGCAGTTTCTGACTTAAAAAATTGTCAGTTTGTTCATTAAAAAAGATTTTAAAATCGTTTTATTGCTTCATAATTCGAATTTTTTTTATTTCACATTTTTTATTTTATTATTTGAAGTATTTAAAGCCTGAATAAGAATAGAAATTATTTAGTAGTTCAAGTTCTAGATTTCTTATCTGCAAAAATGTGCACAAATCATATGATTAATTCTAAACAAGGCTTTTAGCTTTATACCTGTTTTCGTCATTTTAACTAAAGAAAGAACATTTCTTTGGATTTTCAAACCTCCTGTCTTTTCTGATATATGTTTGTTTTATGAGTGTTTTTTCAATCGTTTTTATGCAAAAATAGAAAGTATATAAATATTGTATAACATTTTTGGAAAACAAATTTCGAATGTAATCACAAATGTTACGGTTGGAAATACAAGCAACAACTTGCAGAAGAACCATGCTATATTATCTCCTAATAATTTCCCAAGAAGAAAACAGCACATCTTTATTTTTCTGCCTCCGATAGAATCTTTGTTTCCAAAGAATATTTAAGGATTTCACTCGCATATAATACTCTCATAGAGATAGTTTCACTCACATAAAGTTAAATCTTGTCATAATCGAACAATTCAACTGACAATAAATAAATGAATCAAATGATGTATCAAATTGATATAAAGTACTCACCATGGTTTTTTTTGGTGTCAAGGGTTATCCACTGACATGTGTGCAGCCCTTTGTGTACTTCCAAACAATCAATAGTCCATCTACAAATGAAATAAACATTATTTGTGAAAGGAAAACACAATTAACAATTACGTGATTAATTATTCATATAATACAAAATATATTATTGTGCATATGAAAAGTTGTAAGAAAATCTTGATTTGTATTTTGAATTAAAGAAATTTAAAGAAACTAGTCAATATCATAATTTATTTTACATCAAAAATTTTCTTCTTCTCACGACTGTCTTTATCGTCTGCTAGTCGCTTTTAGTATCCAGTTACTACAGATAAATAAATGATAATAATTCAATTCAATTTATTTGTACCTTGGATTTAATGGTTTTCATATTAAAATATTTTTAAACATAATTTTGATAGGCATTTAAATTACACTATTTCAGAAGTCTTGCAACGTTTTCTTTATTCTGCTATGAATTTTTCAGATTTTCTGTCTATATCTTTATGAATACAAATATATCATAAGAAAGGACAGCAGAGTTTAAAAATTTGTTCATTCTTTATTCTTGTGAAATTGTTTAATTCTGAAGTTAAATTTTAATTGTAAGTACAACAGAATTTATTCTGTTGAACGGAATAAACTATTCCGTTATTTTTATTCATATTTCAATTATCAACAATGACAAAGTATGATCAGTAGCAACAATGGAAGTTATTTAAGTTTCATTTCAACAATGAAATATATACTTGTAAAATAAGCTTAAAATATTTTTAAAAACTTGATTTAAAATGAAAACAAAATAAAATAGTAAAGAAATTAATATTGTTAAGAAGATAATTTTTTGAATTTTAAGATGTTGTAAAAATGATTTCAGTCTAATATATTTTCGAAGTTATTCCGAAAAAAGTACCAAGATGTCCCTTAATTCTTAATCCATTAAAATCTATATAACTATATTAGTAGTTACACAATACTATAGTAAATTTGATATATTTAAAAACGCGTTTTTTGAGTTATCGTTTTGACATGTTTATAAAAATACATTCCAATAAACGCTCTATACCTTTTTGGATTTGGCACAAAATTTAATAGATGTTTAGACTATAGACGTTAATTCTGTGTATCGATTTATTTTCTATCTATCTGCCTTTGTTTTATAGTTATGATTCTAAATTATATTCGAAAAGCCATATAGACAGACTTCCTCTGAATGGACTTTGCTGAAAACTTGATAGAAATCTACTAATTTGGCATGAAGATCGTATGCCAAATTTCATCCGCACAGATCGAAGCGTGTTTGAGCTATCTTTGTCACAGACAGACGGAAATTTTCCAAAAATGTCTTTTTCGAACTCAGGGAGATCTAAAACATGGAGATTCGTCGAAATCTCGAGATCGAATTTTTTGACAATTACTCTACTTTTTCTGTACTATGTGTACGAGAAAATAAAAAGAATTTTGTACTAAATGTCCTTGACATTATTACAGTCATGATGCACGGAATCAAAATGAACTATGAGTAAATTCAACAGGTCGTTACACTTATATCGCTACAGAAGGCGACAGTCGAATAACAGGTACCTGAGCAAAAATTATTCTTTGATTTAATCTAGTTAATGTGTGCACTTGAGAAGCCAGATGCCGAATGATTTGTAGCGAAATTATTGGGACACTTTTACTTTTTCATATGCGGAGTATATAAGAAATGTTGAAATCGTCAAGAATTCGAATTCGAAATTGACGAATCTTTAGTTTTCAGAACTCCTAGAGTCAGAAAAACGCAGTTTTGTTGTTATGTCTGTTTGTTTCCTTATTTTTTTGTCAGTGAAAACGATAACTCAGAGAATGCTTTGAACTAGACGACTGAAATTTGATATATGGAATTACGACCAAATATTTAGATTTTTGTCAAGATTTGAAAACAATTAATTCATAGAAAGTCTATCTATCTGTCTGGCTGTTCGAATATAAGAGAACTTGGTAACTACAAAATACAAAGTGATAGATTGATTAAATTTGTTATACAGTTGGCATCTAAAATATGGATATCAAGATTTAATTCGTTAATCGGGAGACTGCATAACTGGTTGATTGTACTTTTAAATGTATGTAAACGTAATAGCTCAGAATCACAATGAGTTAAATCAATGAAATTCGATATGTTATCGTGTGATTACAACTGAAGTTTTATAGATTTTCGTATGAATTGGACGGGAAAAAAGACGCCCAAAATGCATACTCGTGCCCAGATTCAGTAAAAAGGCTAGATTTACGCCAAAGTTTTATATTTCGTAAATATCGTTCACCAGATCCGTGCAAGGTATATTCGCTGCCTTATCCTTACTTAGTCTCTGTTTTATATGGAGGAAAGGAGGTAAAGCAATTACAGGAAAGTATGCGAGAAAATTTCTGGAAGTCCACCCGTGAAAAAAAAATCTGAAATATGAAAAGTACATTAAAATTTTGCTTTTATATTACTGAATAAAGTAATTCCTTTTCGTATACGAATATTAAAATGTCAACTTTATATATAAAATGTCAAAGTATATTATATTTTTATAAAAAGCTTCAAAAATTCTTCAACAATTTTGTCTAAAAATAAACTCAAATTATATGCAGCTTATTTATTACACTTATCGTTTAAAATGAACTGTACATTGTGATATTCGAGATTAGGTAACAAATCTTCAATATACTTTATAGTTGCTGCAGTTCGTCTTATAATATCATTTATAGCAGATATCTTGATATTGTTACGAATCTGCAATGTCACTTCTCAGCGCAGTGGGTTTCGTAGTAAAGAAGAGAGTTTTACAGATAGCCTATGATAGTGATTGGATGCCGGATAAATGACCCTCCGCCCTTGGTGACTAGGCGACGAAATTACAGATTTGAAAGATTTCTTTTCGATATATGTAATTATAATAAGAGCGATTTCTGTACCACGTATTTTATCGTTTTATATTGGGAGATTCTATATGGACATATTGTACATAAATATTATAAAGTTGCCAACACAGGACAGAAAAAATCAAAGTTTGGCCTTAATATTCTTGATAAACTAACTTGTTTTAACTGTAAAATCATTCACTTGAGAAATACAAGTAAAATTCACATCGATTACTTTCATGAAATTCTTTTCTTCTTCTTCTTTAACCCTTTAAAGGTCCATTTTTTTCTAGTCATATTATGTTAAAATATTTTTAGGCTTGAAATTAGAATAAGAAAAGAGATTCATTTAGCTTATTAGATAAATTTAATTTGATTAATTAATTAATTTGGTTTATTAATAATTAAGTACAAATCAAGACACATCATTTTGTGTGAGATAAAGAACTGAAGCATCTAAGTTTCTGTCTTCCTAAAAAAATTTGTCAGAACTTATGCCAACCTACATAATTTCATACAAAGATTCATAAATTTGGTAGGAAGCATACTTCCCATGGCCCTAGAAAGGGTTAAGAATGAAATTACATTCGTAATAGTCTCAGGTGGAGAAGGCAAGACAAAGATGTTCTTCCGAAAAAGGCTTAAGGTATGGCAAGACATTCTAAAAATATTTTGAATCATTATTAATTAGCTAAGCGTTGAATTAAGTAAAATGTAGCTATAAAAACGTTCAATGAGGCTGTATGAAACATTCGTATTACAATTTATTTACATTTGACTGTTACTATTCGATACTTATAATTGTAATAAGGGCGTTTCTGCGCTACGTACGTTATCTTTGTATGCATATAGATTCTATACGAACAAAATTTACGTAAGAGTTATAAAATTCTTAACACAAGGTAGGAAATGTCACACGTTTTCCTTTAATATTCTTCACTTTTGATTGTGATTTCTGTTTGATAATTACATATTAATTTCTTAGCATCATTTTTTCTCTGATTAAATGGAATTTTTGGTGACATGGTGAGCCCGGTCTAGAGCATTTCTAAGAATATTTTGCAGCATTATTAATTAGCGAAGCCTTGAATTAATTGTAGTTGTAAAAACGTTCAATGAGGCTGTTTGAAACATTTCTAAAATAATTTGTTTGCTTTTGACTGTTGCCATTCGATACTTATAATTGTATTAAGAGCGTTTCTGTGCTATGTATATTATCGTTAAATGTATAGAGATTCTATATGAACAGGAAAAGTAAAACTTTTACCATAACATTCTTGATAAACTAACTTCCATTAACTGTAAAATCATTCAGTCGGGAAGAACAAGTAAAATTCACATCGATTACTTTCATGAAGTTCTTTTCTATTTCTTCTTTAAGAATGAAATTACATTCGTAATAGTCTCAGGTGGAGATGGTAAGGCAAAAATGTTCTTCCAAAAAAGGCTTAAGGTATATCGAATGATCTTTTGCGGAAAAATTAATCTGGCCATTTATTTCAAAAGGATGAGAGGAAGGAAATCAGCCATTTGATACTTAATGCACCTTTTAATTTAATCACTTTAATAACTTGAAGAAATAACACCCCTCTTTTCTAATTCGCCTTTCACTTCCAGAGAGTTCTTTGAAGAAAATTAAACCCCCAAGATTCCATCGAAAATGAAAAAGAATAAAAAAGCACACCGGGCGCAGCTTTTAATTTAAGAAGAGGAAGAAGAATTACACCGAAAAGATGTCCTCTTCACCTTCTCCCCCTTCCCTCTAAAGCACCCCTCTTCCCCCAATAATCTGTTACGAAATGTTCTAAAAGGCGAGGGAAGATAGCATTTAGTCTTGCGAAATGGTTGGCAGTGTGCCAGATCCGGATTTGTTTCTTAATAAAAGTGAAGTGAAGCGAGATCTTGATTTTTAAAAGTGTTGCCACGAATCGAAAGAGAAAATTAAAGATGTTGATTTGAACGATTTTTACATTCTTTGGACGCTCTCAAATGTGTTTGTTTTTGTACGAGTCATCTTTAAAGAGGAATGGGAGAAGGAATGTTTTATTTTGATAGGTATTGCTTTGATGTCGAACAACACTGTCATCTGTTTTGTTTGTTGTTGTTGTCGCTGCTGTTTTACTTCTGAAATGGCGACGGAAAAAAAAATTATCGAGCGTTTCGTTGTTTTGCAAAAGTGCATAGTTCTAGAAGAACGCTTTAAATTAAACAAAACAGAAATCTAAATGTTTTCACAAGAGTCGTACATTTCATCTTTTTCCTTCGAGGAAGAATGTTGAAGAAGTTTTTGTTAATTCACCGGATATATAATACCAACACCTAAATGCCTTTGAGAGATGGAAACTTATGGATGGAGAGATGGATGAGATGGAAAATCCTCATCGGCTAAGAACTGAAAATTTAAAATAAAAATCTGACTAATCAATTATCATTTAATTTCCTTCATTTAGGATTGTCCCATCTGCGTTGAGCTTAAAAATCCATTGGATTCTATACATGATCCCATTGCCACAATTCTAATTGTAAACTCAACATTTTTATTTGATGCCACCATCTCTACAGCTCAACTGGTTGCTTTTTTAAGCTCATGTGGATTGCTAGCTCTTAATTAAATTTATGTTCTTCGTTAGTTCATAAGAGTCAAGAATATATTCCAAAAGGAACGGGCAGTACTTTCTGCCTAAATGTGTCATATGTGATGGATCTCACACAGTTTCATACCATTACATACCAGACTTATAAAAGGTAATCAATAAAATCTGAAAAGCAAAAGAGTTTGCACCTCTATCCAAACAATCGGAAAATTAGAGAAATTCATTCAGCACACCATAGAAAAATCTCAATCAAGTTGAAAGAACCATATATTGAGTTCTGATAGCATTCATTAGACTCACTAAAAATACTAATAAACTCACAAATTTGATAAAAAATACCACAGGAAATCTCATAAAAGTTTGAAAAAAGTTTTCATTGCAAATTTCATTTGCAGAATACCTCCCAAGAAAAATGGAATAAATCGTAGATTCAGCTGTTTTTCTTCTCTGATGATTTGCAGTTATAAGTAACACACGTACAAATGATCTGAAGACCCTTAAACACTGCATAAAAGAGATTGTGAAGTTTACCGCCACTAATTAATTGATACCTATCACCCTAATTAAGCAACTATCTATGTAATTATTATCTTTTATTCTCGCATTTCTCATTAAATTTATTTCACAAATACTTTTTTACAAAACAACAGGAGTTTCTTGTGAGCAGCTTGCCAAAACAGGATTTGTACGTTTTAAAAACACATGAAGTTTGAGTGTAACTAATGATAGCTTATTCTTCCAATCTCGCCCCAAGTGATTTTCTCTTTGGATGAAAGTGCATTGAGCAGTGGCAGCGCAATTAAAGTGATGATGCTTGGAATATTTATATCTTTGCGTGAACGCTGTAAAAATGTTGTTGCTCAATGTAATTACTTCGAAAAATATAACTAAACAAGTTCTATCTCTACCCATTCTTCAGTAATAGAATAATTTTAGAGACCTTTTAGACGCCAATAAATAAATAATTTTTGAGCTCCCTAGAAAAAATATATTAGATAATGAAAATGCATTAAAAATCATTTCCAAGTCCGTACATTCCCTTTTATATTAGAGCAGTTTTGCATTACTTTGATATGAATTTAAAGAACAGTTTCTCATATGTTTTTTCTGAAAGCTTTTCTGATTCCATATCTAGATATATCATTATGAATTTGTAAGTAATCAGGGTAGTAAGCAGGTTTCATAGATAGATCTAACGGATGCTGAATGGATGCCGGATTAATGAACCACGGCCTTGGCGACATACTTGGCTACCATTTTGAAATTTTGGTAAAAGAAAAAAAAATCTAGAATATTCGAGAATCTTGGAAAAAACTCCATTGGGAATTGAGTTTTATCTATCTTTCTAAATGCTTCTTTTTCCTATAACGAAAAGTAGGAAAAGTAGGGAAGCAAATATTACTGGGAAGCAAATATTAATTGATGATTCCACGATCTGATTAATTTTCTTTGGGTTAATTAAAGGAAAATTAATTGCATTCTCAGCCACTTTTTGTTCTACACAATATGGTATGTGGGCATGGTGTATTTTTTTTTTTTTTTTTTGTTATTGTTGAGTTTCAAAAATCGAATATGAATTTCGAATATCTTGCCACTGACTAATTGGATCCAATATTTGGTACAAATTAAAGAAGAATTTTAAAGTAATAAAATATATCATGTTTCATCTATCTTGGTTTTGTGTTGTGGTTTTTTTATTTTGATGAGCTCACGTACACATGAATAAAGGATAAACTATACATTCATTGTTGCATTTATATCAAAGTTTTGATATAAATAATAAAATGCTAAAATTCATGCATTCACCTAATTACATTTTTGAAAAATTAAGTTGATATAAAACAGGATAGATCAGCCTATTGATGAATGAAATTGACTCAAAATTATATTTTAGTGTCATAATTGTATATCATATTTCATGCATACAAATTCATTCTAATTTTGAATTGTTATGTTCACATGCGTATACAAATAGACAGACATAATTAATAAAATGATTTGGACATTAAATGTACTGAATTGTATCCACGTAGCCTCCCTCGTTTGTTTTGTAGCTATCATTTTCACTTATATTCGAATAGCCAGACAGACTTTTTCTATACGAATTTTGCACCAAATTTGAGGGAAATATGCAAATTTGGTGCAAATAGAGCATATCAAATTTTATTTGTCTAGCTCAAAGTTTATTTGAGTTATCTTATTCACAGACAGACAGACGATTAGACAAACATAGTGAGAAAAATGTGGTTTTCTAATTCCAGAAAGATCTAAAATGTGCAGTTTCGTCAAAATCTTGAAGGTCGAATTTTTTTGACGGTTGCAATACCTTCTGTTTGTTTCATCCCCTGCTTAAGTTGTATATTTCTATAATCTTTCCATTTATTTTCAGTTTCTTTATAATTTATCTTCGATCCAAGTATTCCGGTTCAATATAAACACTGAAATTATATATTCGAGAAGCATTTTATTTGATCAAATCTCATAAAAATGTGTTTCTCAATTTATTTCTGCCCCATAAACAAATACTTAAGATTCTCACACGAGGGCATTTTATTTGAATTTGCATTCCCATTTTAGTAGAACTTCATCTACAGCTCTTTGCATTCGTAAAATTTGCGGAAGAGGCAATTTAAATGCGAATAGAGGGAAATATTCAATTTCGGAGAGATTCCCCCTGTTATTTTTTATCAAACCTTTCCCATCGTAATCCGGAAATACTTAAGTTATGCATAAATATGATTGCCCGAAACAAAACGGAGGGAAATATTTATTGCGGGAATATTTTAGAATTTGTTTCGAAAAGCAGTAAAGCCATGAATAAAAGGTTTAATGCTTCGAATATTCCTTGAGAAGTATACTTGGACGAATAGTGATTGAAAATATTTCAGTGTATTCTTCTGATCTTTTTCGTAGTATTTTGGAATATGAATATAATTCAAAATTTTTGTTCTCACGGGATTACCAGATACTCAACCTCAATGACTGGTCCTATTTCGCAAGTTTTTGTTTTGTATGAAAGCAAATGACACGTAAATGTGCCACCAGTTCTCGCCTACCCAGACTCCAAACACTAGTTGCAACAGAAATCTGAAACACACTATTTCACTGCACATTATTTTTGAAAACCTGCGGGAGTGGTCTCCCTAAAACTTTCTCTCATACTCTCGAATAAACTTGCCGTGCAATAGAACACCTTACAGGGCACTGGTGTACAATAGTTAAGAAATATTAGCTTTTGGAGAGAATTTGGTGATTAATCCATGGCAGGAGTTAATGGCATTCGAAAATAGAATTTCTGTTTTAGACACGCTTTTCTCAACTGTCGAAAAAAATTGACAAAAAAATTTCACTTGTAGTCACCAACTCCTATACCAAATTTGATATATTTAAATCATTGCGTTTTTGAACTATCGCATTTGCATGTTTCTTCTAAGAACAGACCACCAAAGTAATTGGTTTCGTTTGGAACTTTTATAAGTGTTTACACTATAGATGTTAAACTGTGAACCGAATCTTAACTTTCTCTCTCTCTCTCTCTTTTTGTAATTATCGTGCTTTATTCGAACAGACAGGTTTCCTCTAAACAGATTTTTCTGAAAATTCGATAGAAATCTGCAAATTTTTTGTAAATACCATATACCAAATTTTATCCTTCTACAAAATGCAATTTGAAATATATATACATACCTATACACATGCATTTTTAACGGTTATATGACGTCATGGGACTCGACTCAGTTAGAAAGGATAAACAGAGCAGTTCAATATTATTTATATAACCCGAACTTTAATTTATATCACCAATTATGCTTACAAATACCTTATTGAGAGAATCGCATGCATTTTTATACAAAAGAACTATAATTATATATAACCTATATTTCCAGAGATAGTCGCCATAGGCGGCTGTTTTTTCTTTATTTAGTAAACATTTTAAAATACTTTTGGATCTCAACTTCTGTCTTTTGATTGTATAGAAGTGTTATTTCAATTCAATTTTCTACAACAAAGCCCAAATTCTATAGAAATTTGGCCACATCAAATTTTTATGTCAAACAGAATGTAGTAAAGCAGCAAACTTATCTTTTTCCATATTCCAAATATAAGCTGCCACTTAGCTGATTGGAGCAGATAGAATAAAAAATAATGCTAGCCAAGTTGATAAATAAATAAATTAGTAAAAAATCGAATTATATGAATTATATAATAGAAAACTAATATGTGTGTTTACATAGAATTCTTAAAATCATTATAAAATAATTTAAATTTTAATCTAATAGTTTTACAATATACTAGAATATTAATTATTCATTGAACTAATTATGTCCTATTTCACTTAACAAATCCTATAAAATAATAATTTTTCAAGTCATATTTGCTCGAAAATTAATAACAACATAAATATTTCTTTATTAACAGCATAAATATTTCTTTTGATCAGCTGCCAGGAAACGCGTTAATTTAGTTACAATATTTGGCAACACCTACTCAAATTTGATCACATGATTTCACTTTCCAAACGTAAATAAACGAGTGGAATTTAATTTAAATCTTCTTTTTATATAGTTAAATTTGATTTTCAACCGTGCTGTTGAATCTTTTCGAAAACGATAAAAGAAAACAAATTCAATATGCAAATGAATCAATTGAAGAAGGCTTTGAAAGACTTCAGGTGTAAGAAGAAATAATTTGTTTTAAAAATTCTGTTTACTTGAATAATTATGTTTACGCAGGAATACTGCAAGTATGCATATAACCGCAATAAGATAATACATTACGTAGTTTGCTATTTGAATTTTGATTTTATTAATTTTATTTAATATATATTCAGTATTTTAGAGAATTCTATTAGACATCGTATATAGATTATTTACATAATTGGGAACGTGATATTCATCTTAAGTAAATTTCTGTACTTATCGTTAGATAATTTTATGAGACATCAACATATTGGTTAATTAATTTTTGTTGTATTAATTTGCTGCGAATGCAGTAGCAGATTCATGACTGGACATACCAAGTTGCTATATAGGGCCGCTGAGCTAAAAGGAAAGGGCCGCAAGCAGTATATTAAAGTGCAATAATTAGCTTAATTTTCAAATGAATACGTTTATAAAAAATGTATAATCTCCATGAATTATAAAATATTAAGATAACATTAACACTTTACCAAGTAATAAATGTCAAATTCCTATCTGTTTCATTATATTCACTTCATAGCACAGACTAAAGTGCTACCTAGTTCCATTGAGCTAAGGGAGGGGGCATAATCATGCTAATTAATGATTAGAGTGTGAGCGTCTGCTTAGATATAATTTTGTACGAATGAAGATGTGGTGTAATTAATAATAAATAAATGAACATTTTCACAAAACCATAAAAATAAAAAAACAACCTAAAATAAACCTTTTACGTATTAGATTAGAAATATGAAACTATATTCAAATTTCCTAAAGTAGAGATCTCATACTTTGTACTCCTTAAAGCCATAAGATACTTAAATTCCCCATTGCGTTGATCAAACATTTTCAATCGCTAGTGAGGAATGGAAGTTTGAAAGTTGGGGTGCCATGTCATGTGTCTCATCCATTACCTCATCATTGCTCAAAACACTAGATTCATACCTATGAAAACCTTTGTAAAGCTTTTAAAAACGAGCATGAATACAGCCAAAAGTAACAGAATTCTTCTGATTTATAAGAGCTAAAAATATGTCCAGCATATTTCTTAAAGAGCAATAAAATGCCTTTTAAGAGTATGCAAAAATAATGCAAGAATGTTCATTTACTTGATGGTCTTTGTTGGCGACTTTCTGGGAAGAAAATGAAAGTAAAGAAATGCCGGCCAAGTCAAACGTGAAACTAAAGTTAAAAAAAAGTTTCAACAACGAAAACAAAAATTCCACAAAATTTGTTCGAAAGTCATCGGCAGTTTCGACTCTTTTTTTTTATCATTATTATTTTTCCACTTTATTTATCCTTGTCTTACAAGCATGCACGATACATTATGGATGAGCTCGCTAATAAAAGAACATCGCCAAAAAACACAACTGCAACAGCTCACCAAAACAAAAACAAGTACCTAGAAAAACGGATTAATAACACTCCATTAAATTCTTAAAATATTTCACCCTCGTCATCGTTTGATGACGCTTTTTTATATTCCATCCTTTAAACATAATTCTTCCCCGTTTTTTTCTTCTCGTATCTATATTTTTTCCCTAGATGAAGGAGGGGGTGGAGGGGGGTGACTCCTGCATTCCTCCTTCCCGGACTGAAGGCAGTGTCAGCAAATTTAACCCAAAACGGATGATAATGGTGTGGTATTAATCTTCTGTTATCCAGAGGTATAATACGGAGAAAAGAAAACTGAAAACAGTAACATAAAAAAAATCGAAAGGAAAGGTTGTTTTTTAAAGCCCTTATTCTCCCATCCGAGCTTGTCACCTCACCAGGGGGCGCTTCTGGATGTGTGCGAGTCTTAGCAGGTGATAATTCATCGCTTTGTAAAAATATTTTACACCAAAGTAGGATTTAGTGAGGTAGAAGATTTTTAGAAAACGGGTGTTTAAGGTAAGATGAAGTATTTGTGGAGTAAAGGGGGGGGGAGAAAAAAAAAGCTGTTAAAATAAAAAAATAAAAATAAAAGTTTTATATTTGAACTGTTATCCAGATAAGAAACAACATTGATTTCCCATTATTTGAAAAAGGATTTTATTGCCTTCATGCGATTGCTATTGTTGGAAATTACTGTATTTCTTCGGCGGTTTTGTTGATTGAGACAAAATACCATTGATTTCCTTTTTTTCTTTAAGGCAAGCTTATAAATTCTGAGAATAATTCCTTTTCTTAGAACGGCGGACTTGAAATTCCGAGAAGCGATATTTATTTTGATATAATGTAACAGGGATATCGTGCAATGCTTTTATGTCCTGATACTTTTTATGTTTTATTAGAAAAAACTATGCTACAGTTGTAGGAAATATAATAATAAAATATCCAAATACTAGCCGCATTTGACGACCAGTTTGTTTGCCCAAATTATTAACTTATTAGGCTGTTAAATTATTAATATGAAGTGAATTTCTTTAAAAAAACATTTAACTAGAATACAAACTAGAATACATGAATTCAATTAAAATAGTGCATTGCAATTTACAAAGCATATATATTAAGGAATAACAGCTGAGATGAAATTCTACTGCGGATTGTATGATTGGCAAAACCACATGCTTGAATATTTTGATGGAGAGTTTAAATTCCGTAAAACCATTGTTTCCGATAGTATATCAAATTGAATTAAAATATTATTTAAATTAAATAAAAAAATTGTACGAGATGAAATTTATGTCACTAAAAAGGTAATTTTTTTAGTCTTAAGATAAAACAAAAAACTTTTTTATAAGATAATTATTTTGGAAAATATGAGTACCAATTTTCGAAGGCAAGTCATAGCGATTACGGCTAGACTTAAAATTAATATACGGGCGACAAAACTGAAAAAAATTTTGAGTGATTTCTTGCCAAATATAATCGTGACGATTTTTGTCTGCAACTTTAAAAGCCGTTTGTTAGCATTTCTTGTATACACCTAGGATTGCAGACTTTTAAAGAGTTTTTGGATGATTGGCACGATTTTATTGAGCTTGGCGAGAAATCGTACACATTAATCTTAAATCTTACCACAATTACTTATATGACAATGGTTAGGCCTATTTTTGGGCTTGTTTTGAACTTTTTGTTCGAGGCCTATTTCTTGATTATATATATATATATATATTTCCTCCTTTTAGTGGCATGGTGAACTATCTTCAGAACACTTCTAATGACATTTTGCAACTCCATTAATAAGCTAAGCGAAGAGTTTGATTCAGTACAGCTGTCAAAATGTTCAGTGAATGAAGAAGTTTGAAATTCATCTGATGCTTTGTTTATATTTAATTGTTGCCATTCGACAATTAGTAATAAGATCGATTTCTGTGCCACGTGCGTTAACGTTTTATAAATAAATATGTCTGTCTTTTACAATCCTTAAAACCTTTAAAAATTAATAATAAATAAAAGACGTTTTAAAATTGTTTTTTCACCTTCTGTTAATTTATTTTATAATCAAGAATTGGTTTAGTATTAAATTGGTTATGATTAAATTGTTCCATTTCGTTGAAAAATTTCACTTTCGATGTTATTTAAAAGGGAATATCTTTTTCCAAAAATAAATGTTCATCAATTATTATCATTATTTACTGAACTATTGGGTTAATATATCAAAGATTCTAAAGACACCCTACTATGGTTAGTATTTTTATATATTGGTGACCTTTTGAAAACAAAAAAAGGAAAAGAACGTTAAACATCGTTAATGATATTTATATTTCTTATTTACAAACCAAAACATTATATATTTGATCAGAAATAAAATATACTTCAATTAAATAAAAATCATATTCGTCAGTGCATTGATAAGATCAAGATGGTTGCCAGATAGACCGCCATAGATAAAATGCTCCTGGTCTAAGATAGATCTTACAAAAAATACAATGGTAAAAGGCAGTAATCAAGTGGGGTTCTGTAAATTCCAAGTGCAAAAATAAATAATGTCGAATAATTTACTAAAAACATCTTTTTACTTTCATTATAATGCTTAGCTTCCATATTACGCCGTGTATGATGAAAAATAGTTTCAGATATCATATTTTTAGCATTTCTCAGAATTCTACAGCAATAAAACACAACAAAATGTTACAGAAATTATCCAATGGAGGTATGTTGAAAGCAATCTGACTAGTTAGAAAAAGGAAAACGAAGCTTTATTCCGCAGAAAGTGTGAAGCATCGGTATCGATATCAGTAGAGGCTTATAAAAGAAAAACATTCTTTAGAAACACACAACACAAGTAGAGAGAACAATCAATAGGGTTCAGAAGAAAAAAAAAAGAGGTGGCTTCGTATCAACGTACAAAAGAGAAAATTCACTTTTTATTTTGGCTGCTTCTATATTTTAGCCTTTCAACATAATATGAAATTTTCTCAAATCACCAGATTTCGGTTTCTAATAGAGATATCATCAAAATTCCTGTATTTTCGAGAATTGTTATATTTCCTATGGAATTCTCATCCTCATTTAATAGTCCTTCTCAAATTAGTATAAAAGTATTTTCAAAATAGGGCTAAACAAATTATCTGACTCTTTTCGTTTGATATGGATCCTTTTCATTATTACTCCCTATCTGCTTCCTCATGTAGTAATTTAAATACCACGATGCTCAAAAGTTAATTCATTAAAAGCAACTTTTCTAAGATAAAACTATAGAGTGATTCGAGACCGTGTCATGGAATCAACATAATAAAATACGTGTTTAAAATTCAAGCGGAAAAACAATTGTTTTAATCCATCTTATTGAGTTAATGTAGATTAGATTACGTGTAGACGTAAGAAATCTTGAATAGCATGAAAAAACCTTACAAAAGGGCATATGAAGTGAAAAAAAGTATTTCGCGAATTGTTGAAAACCAGTTAGTAATTATATATTAAAATTACAAAGTATGAAATAATAATATATATATATATATATATATATATTAACCAATCTAAAGTAATAAAAAGTTTGAAAACGAAACTAAAATGAAAAAGAAAACAAAACAGTTTCGTAAATCGTTTTGGTAAAAACTTCATAGTATTTAGAGAGCGCAAATGCAGCTACTTCTAAAACACAGATGAAATGATACAAAAGTATAAAAATCAAGTTAATAGGAAAAACAAATAAACCCAATAAAAAATATGAAAAAAAAAAAATACCGGCGGAAATATATATATATATATATACGAAAGTATTAAAATCAAAATAGGAAAATCAAATAAAACAAATAAAAGGCAATTAAAAAAAGAATCCTGCTTGAAGATTTTTTCAAGGGTCACCCTCAGGCAGGGATTCAAAAAAAAGGATTTTTTCTGTGAGGGAACGTGAGGAACAAAAATGTCTAATAATGATTCCTCGGGACCCGAAAATGCCCTGAAATTAGGCCTAAGAGATATACCATTTAAACAGAAAGGACAACAAAACAACAAATTAGAAGAAAATAACCACTAATAAGGAAAAATACAATAACAAAATAACAATAAACACTTAAAACACTTAAAGAAAAAACAAAAAGAAAAGAACATACCAGCAGCAGCAAGGAAATTTTAAGTTATCGATTGTGATTCCCGCTTTTTAAAAGCACGGAGCTAACGTATTAAAGGTAAATAATAATTGTAGTCTCCCAGCGCTATCTATTGAGTGATCTAATATGCAAGGAAAGTTCTATTTTTATTTTAGGTAAAGGATTAATCCCAAACCATACCTTGCTTAATAAAAAAGTTGACTTTACAGGAATTTTTAGGAAATTCATTTTTAATTAAATTTTTAATGAGGTTATTTGATGCTCCAATGTAGGAATTTTTGTTATTGCAAACCTTTTTGATCCTGTTAATTTGTGCAAAAATTAGATTTTTGAAAATTTTAGAGTTTAGATTGGAATGATAGTTACATAGTTTCGTAATTTTAAAGTTGAATTCACCCTTTTATCGCAGATACCAACTATTGTTTTATCATTAGCAATTTCAATTTTTAAATCCAGAAAGGTAGCCTCAAGTTGATTTTTATTTGTTTCTGTTAGAATTAAATCTTTTGGATATCAATTAGTAACAATATTAGTATTGTCGAGGTTTATCAAAAGTAGGTCATCAATATATCTCCACTCGTTTATTAAATTATATTTAATTATCTTTTTCTCATAGTAATCTACTATGTACATAGTAAATACTATGAAGTTTTTCCTGTTCCTTTTTTGGTTTTAGTTTGAATAAGAAATAATTTTTAGTTGCGATTCCGAAACTATTTCTTTTCGTTTTCAAAATACTTCTTACTTTAGATTGGTTACTATATATATATATATTTGTATTAAAATTACAAAGTATGAATCATTAATGTATGCATTCATGGAGAGAAACCAGTCAGTAATTGTTATTAAAATTACAAAGCATGAATCATTAATGCATATATGCTTGGAGATAAATTAAAAAGCCTTTTTATTATTACTTTTTAATTAAATCTATAACAATGTATGTAAATATAATTTTGAACAAAAAAAACCGTTTTAATTTTCTTTCAAACCTTCGAATAGTGAACATAGAAAAAGAAATCGCATGTCAATTAAACTATGTTATATTTATACTCATAAACTGAAGAGAAATTAGTCACAGACTTGTGAATCAATAAAAAAAATCTTAACATCTTGTAAAAAATATTAAGACAGATTCTTAATTAAATATACAATGCATCAGTGCAAGACTCATTTTAAACATGTACAATTATGATATAAAATGGAAGAAAAACGTATTTTGTTGATATATTCTTATTAAGCAGTTTGGAGAGAAATGTTATTTTTAAAAATCATTCAGTTTCAGATTCAGAAATCAATCCGTTTTGTTTCAGTCAATTTTAAAAAGCATTTCATTCTAATACTAAATTTATTAAGTCACTTCTCACTTGCAAAACATAAAGTCTGATGACTTGAGATTAATAATGTGGTTTTCATTTGTAAAAATGTAATAGAAATTAAATGAATTTCAGAAAATTAACATTTTCTAATCATCCATGTATTAAGATTTGAATTATTAAACAAAGTTTTCATTCTAAAATATACTTTTATTGCATATAAATTGCAATATCAGAGAAATTCGAAAAATATTCCAGATCAAGACTCTAAAATTATAGTATGTCGAAAATTCAAAGAATATTTCAAATTACCGTTTAAAAATTAATTAGGAGTCCTTACAATTTTAAGTTATATATCGTGCACTTTTCCTATGTTTCATTTACTATTTTAATTGCGGTTTGATTATCAAGGAATTACAAGACTTCTACTATTTCTATATTTATTGTAAACTGTTTGATTCTGTGTCTATTGCTTGGTGCCAGATTTTTCAAAAAACAAATTTTAAGTCACAATTCGATTTAATTAATTGTCATACCATATAAAAATTATTTAACAAATTTGCCTTATGATTAATCTATATGACAATTTCAGCAAAATAACATAATATTAATTAAATGTTATTACCACTGTTTTAAACATGTTAATCAGCATACAATTACTTTGAATGAATTTTAAACATTTTTTTTTTCATTTCCTATTCTATACTAATTTATATTTACGAAAATAAATATGTTTTACTACTGTTACACATTAAAAATAAAAAGTTTCAAAATCTCAACATGTATTATATTAGGATCCTTTCTTTATATATTGAAATGGATCTCCACTTTAAAAATTTCAGAAAAATTAGTTATAAAATATTTGTGGTTTTTTTATCCGCTTCAGAAAATTCAAAAATTTGTTTCTGATCATTTTTTATCAGCCTTTTTTCATTTAAAAATTACTTTTAGATACTGCAACAGCATGTTCATGACTTTCTGTAATTTATTATTTTATATCGAAGAAAATATACATGCTTAGTTATTTTTATATTTAAAAATGCAGAGACATTTCAAGGATATGAATTTACAATATATGCAACTATAGGATTTAATTCTTTGTCTTTTAAATAGATGTTTTATTTGATATCTATATAAATATTAATCACATAATATTCACATTGCATTTCATTTAAATCAAAAACTATTTTCTGGACATTTTTTGAGAACTTTATATTTTTAGAAAAATTATTTTTATCTTTTACAATACTTTAAATTTTATTGTTTATTCCAAAATTAAACATTGAAAGCAAAACATTAACTGTAAAGCAATTATCTCTTTTCAAATAAATCTTCATTTAAAGCAAAGTTTAATTAATTTTTGTACTTTTTTTAGGAAAATTAAAATCTACATTGATAGAAAAAAATCTAACTTCCATTTCTTCGTTTTTTTTAATGCCAAATCCGAGTTCAAAGTCTACTTAAAATAATGCTTCTTTTTTTTGTTAAATTTTTTTAGCAACACTTGGAAAAAATTTATTCGGAAATTCCGTAATTTCTACTCCAGAGAAAAGTCGTCCGTGGTTTTACGTCACAGGAAAAAAAATATTCTTTAAAAAAACTAAGGTTAAAACGAATTTTCTTTTTTTAAGATTCGGTTTATTAGTTCCTACGAACCGACTGTAAAATGGAATTGTTTGGTAGAAGGATTTCAAGACGAAAATAAAAATGGCACGGTTTCCAGTTTTAAGTAAAGTGGATTATAGTAGAGTAATAACGTTTATGATTTCGTCTACACGGAAAACCGGCCGTTTGGAACAAAAATCTATTTCGAGAAATTTATTTTTTTTACTTTTTCTTTCGGTATTCTTTATTTTTCATTACTGCCACTTTTACTAACTTTTTTCTTACTTAGTTTAGAACGTACAATAGTGAATTGCTTCCAAAAGAATGAAAATAGAAGTAAGCATACTGAGTTCGAAAAAAAGAATGTTCTATATATTCTTAAAGAATGAAAAAAGTTCGTAAATAAGGTAGTAGGCTAGAAAAATTCTGAAGCTGATTTTCTTTTTTTATGTAGGTTAATTCAATTTGACATATTGCTTGAGTTTTCAATTCAATTTTCTTTTTATTTCTTTAGTTATTTTCTTCTCTGTTATGTGGACTGAAAATAGTACTATTAAAATAAAAAATAAATCTACCAAATGACTTTTTGTTATTAAAAGTAATTTCTTCTCATTTTAATGGAATACAAAGATCAAAATATATATTTCAGTATATTTAATAGCATATATTTCAGTTTTTAATCAAAAGTAAACTTTTGTGATTATATAGTTAAAGTTTAAAAAACGTACAACTATTTTCTCTTGAAGGAAATAAAACTTTAGCTAGTACAAGCCGCCTTTCGCGACCAGATGTTCATATATCATTCTGTATAGTTAAAACAAATTTCAAAAGCAAAAGGCCAATTCCCCAGCCACAAATACTGTACCAATTTTTACTTCATATGAAATTGAAGTCTCCAATGATGAAATAAAGATCAAATGAATTACATATCAAGTCACTGGTGCCTTTCTCTCAACTAAAGTACAGTTATGAGAAAAATTTCTATTGTACTAATTACTACTGTACAACTAAAGTATAGTATTGTACTAATGTACATTTTCAGTGAGGTGAGTTTGCCAACTATTACTAAATAAAATATCTAATTTACAGAGTTTTCCAGTTTTTATTTTATACAAAAACTCATAACCACTAGATACGTTATCTGCTCGAATTAGGAGAGATAAAGCGAAATAAACTCAAACAGAGCCCCTAACCTCAGAAAATGGGTTTCGCCAACTTTCCTTCTAAATAATAAAATAAGATTTTCGTTTGCTTTGATAAGATATATTTCATCGATAAGACTACATAAACGCTGTTGAAATGTCGCGTAATTATATCATCAGTAATTTATTCACATCAGTCAACTTTGACGAATTACGTCTTAGCACAACAAAATTTTAATAAAAGTATAACTACAATATTATAAATTGTGCAGTAATGATAGAGGATTTTGATTGGTTATTTAAATCTCAAATTGTAGTTCATAAAGAAAATTGGCGAAATCGTTCCAGTTGTTGAATATGAGGGCTATGTCAAATTTTATTTTGCAATATCTCTTGAAATGGAGAGGAAGGAGATAGAAAATTATTATAACTTATCTAGGGATCATGAGTATTTATGAGAAATACAAATTTTCGAAATCGTCCAGGAACAATATCGAGATTTTTTTCTGGAAGACTGGTTAAACAGCTTCTTTTTATTCTAATACTAGCCGCCTTTGGCAACCAGCTGGTTTGCCAATCTTAATGTTCGTTTACACTTTAATAATTAAATATTTTACGCAATTCCTACTTTAATAGATTCTTCATCAAAATATTTTAAAACTTCAATTTTCGATAGTTATATAATTCACTCATAATATTATAAAAGCCTTCAGTCATAACCTAATATGTATCTCTCTCATTTTCTGTTAGCTCCCGTAGAAGTTATGCTTTAAATTAAAGTGGAAAGAATCAATCTGCAATTAATATAATAATATTTTTTACTGAAACAAAGCATTTTTTTTTATAATAGGATTACTGAGAACAAAGTCACTGAGCGTGTAAACTTTATGGGCACTAAAGAATATCTTTCTTACTTTATGTAATATCTCAAGAATTTCTCAACAAAATTTTCTCAGATTCATCATGAACAGATCGATTAATTAACAATGTTTAAATTTAAATGCATCAAACACTAAGAAAATAAAATGAATCGTTTAAAATAATCGGTCGAAAAAAGGTTTAAAATAACTACTTAAAAAACGATGTACTTAAAACTATGGTATGACCGGAGTTTAACCCCATACTTGGCGCAATTTTCAAAAATCGCCAACTCAACCGCCAAGGTCTTGCGCCGTGTTTTGAGAAATGTTCAAAAGTGAGGGAGCCGATGTCCAATCATAGCGCATGATAAAGGCGAAAGATAATAGGTTTGCCAGTCTCAAGATTGCCATCTTCGGCGCGTTATCGCAACTTGGCGAAGAAGGGGGTTAAACTCCGGTTCTACCAAAACTATAAAATTTTGTATAAGCATATACAAAAAATATGTATCTAACATAAACACAATTTAATTAAAAAAGCATGCAACTAACCTAAAAATAATTTAAATCAAGAATCATTCGTTGATAATATTGTCAACAATCAGAAAACAATGCGCATGCGTGAATTTTTCTACGCCAGTTGGGATAACGCTATGCAGATTAGACATTTTTAATTTCCTTTATTCTGTGTTATTTTAATTCAAAAGTACTTCAGAATGAATCTGAAAGATCGATTAATTAACAATGTTTAATTTTAAATGCATAAAACATTAAGAAAATTAACAGAATAGCTTGAAATAATCGGCCGAAAAATGTTAACCTTAGCCTCATTACTGTTGGAAAGAAAAAAAAAAGAAAGAAAAAACTGGGGCCTTACTCATTTGGCGGTGTGGAAAATGGAAGATTTTTTGGCTGGAAAGTTAGTTTTTAATTAATAATTAAAATTATAATTAAAAATTCAAATAAAGGGACCCCAGGTGCACATTCCCGACCACTAATGTACCAAATTTGGTAGCTGTAGGTCAAATGACCTGGCCTGTAGAGCACCAACACACACACACACACATTGAGCATTATTTATAAGTATAGATATAGATATAGATTGTAAGATATTGCAACTAAATTAAAGTTAAATACTATTCAAATTTTCAATTTTTGGAAAATAGAATGATATCCAGGATCTGAAAATAATAAAAAAAAATTATATATATATTTTTTTAAGTAAAATTATTAAATTAGATTATTGAATCTAACTTATTATTTAATCTAATCAATAGGAATATTAATGTTTTATTATTGTTAATTTTGCATAATTTCTTAAAATATGTGTAAAATGTCAGATCGAAGAAGTTTTCTTTCTCTGACTTTTTTATTGAACTAATAATAAATTTCTCCATTCACATCGTGCATGTCTCGGAAACATTTCTCTGCCTTTAAGAATATTTGAATCATTTTTATAAGGAAATCCAATATATACTTTATTTACAATATTTATTACTTATTAATATTTAAAGAATGTAAAGAGGCTTAACATTTCCGTAACTCACTATTAACAATAAATAGCTGAGTTCAGAAACCAGCTACTAGTCCACCATATTCATGACATGAATTTAATCTAGTGAAAAAATTTTGGTGAACTGTGTGTTTTCAGAACAAAAGAAGCAGTATTTTAAATCAAAATTGTGCTATAAACATACAGCATTCTGATTGGTTAACAATGATGTGCAGGGGATTATTGATAACATATCTAGGCGTCATTAACTTTCATATGATATTTAAAAAAATATTAACAGTATGTAATATGGTAGAGGCTGGAAATCTCTGTCACGTATTTTCGCCAACGGGTATATTTTTTCTTTAATATAAATAAAAAGATTTCCTCTCCGCAAGCTGGAAGGGAAAGGTAGATTCTTTTTCGTCTAATGTACTATTTTCAAATTTCTTTCAATTTTTACACAAAAATCAATGTAAATGGTCTTTCCGAAACATTCTTGTATGCTATTCAATTAATTTTCTCCCATCTCCCCGCATAAAATTGTTGACCTAGGATCAAGCCACGAATACCTTGTATGGCGTTCACCAACGCCATGCAAAATACTTACAGATATGGTTATGTAGGTCCTTGGCATGAATCTCACATCTTTATTATGAATCAATTTTGAGAATACGTGTTTTGGACGATTTACACCAAAATTAGACACAAAACTATAATTGTAGCGACAAATTACATAACGAATTTCATTTATTTAATTCATTACATTTATGAATTGCCGAATTTGTATGCATGAGAATGAACGAACTATAAGATGGTCAAACGCTTGACGGATGGTCAATGGCTTTGGTACAAAATTCGATACGAATCTCTATTTTAAATGCTAAACCTGCATATCAAATTTTATTTACATATCTTTGCCTTCTGTAATTATTTCCATTTGTACTCAAACAGCCGGATAGAGACTTCCTCTGAACGGATTTTGCTCAAGAATTGATAGAAATCTACACATTTGGTATAAAGATTGTATATGAAATTTCATTTTCTATCTCAAAGCTTTATTGGGTTACTTTTGTCACAAACGAAGAGTTTAATGAAAATCTTCAGTTAAAAAAACTTCAAATACAATAGTTATTTGTCTTAATAAGGCGTTAATTTGGTCAATTCTGTTTATTTTTTATCTTTATTATTAAAGAAATTATAGCGAAAGGAACATTTCAACCTCCCCACCACCATTTTCACCACTTTTAAGTCATTTACGAACTCATTACATTTCTTACAACATATTCCAAACCAGTTAAGACCCACACAAAATTACACTAGTTACCTTGTTCACAAGATAACATGGGGTTCTAGGGACCATTTTCGGTAAGAAACTGAAGAAATTTTCCCAAAGTCGTGTCATGAAAATCAATGCAATAGATAGTCTTCCTATAAGGAATCGTCCTAAAAATTCAAATCGGTGTTGAGATTTTAGATGAGCGAAACAAAAATTAACTAAATCAGTATTCTCTGTATCAGTAAACTCTGTTACGAAACAAAAATTAACGAAATCAGTATTTAGGCTGTGGGATTGTTCCTCGGTTTTCCTGATTATTTCAAATGCGGATAAATTTTTAAAGACTGGAGATAGCATGTTCGTTTTCGGCTCATATGAACAAAGATTTGAATTTGTAATTCGTATACATTTAAGTCATAACAAAAAAATGTCAGTTTTCCAAATGCACGAATATGTATCTGGATTTTTTTTTACGATGAACTAAAACTGAAATTATGTGTTAATGAAATTTTTTTTTGATTAATCTGTGTTTAAATCAAAATTTTGAAACTTGGGGGATATATAAATCAAAGATCAATCACTCAATGTTTGGTATATCAAAACAGGAACCAACTATACAACTCCAGTTTTCGTTAAAGCCGTTGACAAAACAGACTTTACTATACAAACGAAAGCTTTAAAATATCAGCCGACAGCATCCAGCCATCATGTATATAAATATTCGAAAGACTTAACTGTGGTCGTGGCATTAAAAGCTTAAGTACCCCGTCTCAGGAGAAAAGGTCTGGGAGGCTCTGCCTTCCCTATGTTCTTTAATCCCCTTCGAAACAAAATTTTTTTTAAAGAAAATCGAAAATTTTATGAGCTTCGGATGAACAAGCTTAAGAAAATATTACTGTCTATCATCCATTACAGTGAACAAGAAAATAGAAAGGTGGATTGGCTTTAGATGAGCCGAACGGCTTCTGTTCCATTTACTGTTTGCCATTGATTTTCTAGAATTTCTGTTGGTTAAAGCAGCATGAACTAGACTGTCTGCCATTTTCTCCAAGAAAGGTGAATTTTTTTTCCTTCCATTTTCACCATTTTCAATCCTATTTGTAGACATTCAATTTTCCTAACCGTCGCTCTGCGGGTCGGATATTTTCTGTGAGGAATTTTGCTTTCTCACATGCGAAATATAGAGAAAGTATTGTGATCGTTCAAAAAAATGAGAAATCGAGATTTTGACGAATTTCTACGTTTCAGAGTTTCCTGGGTTCAAAAAACACATTTGGGGGGGGGGGCAGACAAATATAATATTTGTCTGCCTCTAAAAACGATTGTTCAGAAACGCTTTAAGTCAGATGGTTAAAATTTGTTATAAAGACTTTACACCGTATTTGCAGTTTTCTGTCACATTTTGTGTATAATTCTGTTCAGATGAAGTTTCAGAGTTTCCTGAATTCAAAAAACACATTGTTGGTATTATATTTGTTTATCTCTAATTACGATAATTAGAAACGCTTTTGAATCAGATGATTAAACATTTTTATATGGACTTAGCACAATATTTGAATTTTCTGTCACATTTTGAGAAAATTCTGTTCAGAGGAAGTTTCAGATATTCCTGAGTTCAAAAAACACATTTTTGGGGGGATTATATTTGTCTCTCTCTAAAACCGATAATTCAGAAACGCTTTTAACCAGATGGTTAAAATTTCGTATATGAACTTTACACCATATTTGCAGTTTTCTGTAATATTTTGAGTAAATTCTGTTCAGAGGAACTCCATCTGACAGGCTGTTCGAATATAAGTTAATACGATAATTACAAAATTAAGAGAGATAGATAGTTAAAATTCTGTATTCAGATTTAACATCTATAGTATAGACACCTATCAAAATTTGAGCTGAAATCAAACTACAGAATGACTGTCTGTTAGTCTGTACTTTCAGAAACACGTAAACATAAATGCAATCCATTTAGGAAAAATTTGTCTGTCTTGATTCTGAGCACAAGTCTTCAGGTATTCTATAAATTTTTTTATGCTGATATATATAAATATGTACAGAATTCTCTGAAATTTAATACACTGATTTATAATCTAAAATCTAATTTCTATAAAGTTTATCACGTTTATTTATAATTTAAAATCAAATCGATTCAATTTTTATCATAATTTGAACCAAATCTGCAAAAATGTTGACCTCCCATCAATTTATACCTTCGCACGTGCTTAACCACATTAACACATAAACGCAATGACTTAAATCAATGAGATTAGATATGACTTCTTGTTAATACAACTACAATTTTGTGTAAAACTTTGGTTTTAAACAGTTGTGAAAATGTGCCTAAAATGTATACCCACACGATAGATTCAGAAAAAATGCTAGATTCACTTTAAATATCTATATTTTGAAATAACAGTTCACCAGTAGTACGCAAAGTGTTGATGGGCTTACTCTGAATCCGCAGTTTTATGGCTAGGAACAGAGGAATAAGACCTTTACTGGAATGTATTAGAGAAAGTTTCGGGGGGACTATTCCCTTTGGTTTCGTGTATATGTGTAGGTGTGAAAGAGCAAAAAAAAATTTTGATTGTTTAATTTTGAAATTTAGCTTTCTTTATAATGAAAACAATATCAACATCGTAAGAAATTTTTAATATAAGCAAGGAAATAAATGAGGGCAGGGATAACCTTGTTGGTAGGGCTATGAATTCGCGTCCCTTGGGTTGCGAGTTCGAACCCCGCCAGCCGAAGACTCTCCATGTGTGCGGTGGCTGGTGCACGTATAAATATGACGTGGTCAC
Organism: Argiope aurantia; assembly: GCA_026543865.1. Classification (NCBI taxonomy): domain Eukaryota; kingdom Metazoa; phylum Arthropoda; class Arachnida; order Araneae; family Araneidae; genus Argiope; species Argiope aurantia. Next base: position 898,293 of record JAPMOR010080445.1, on the reverse strand, counting down.
AAAGTCCTCCATGTAGAGAGTAATACCACTGGGGATACTGGATCAGGGGTGATCGTTCTCTGATTCAGGTCTAAATTACGATCTGTGGATGAGTGAATGAAATGCATGAATGCAGTTCGCTCGCAAAAAGGGTTGTGACGTGTGTGTAGCTAAGTCGTACTCTTGGCCCTAGATGGCGCTACTGAAAAAACAAGAGACGCACCCTTGACTTAAAATCACTGACTTCTTAAGTCAGTGGGCCTGTCTATGACAAGTGACATTAGAAACAACAACAGGGAATAGTAAACAGAGAAAAAAATGTTTACACATGAGATAAGCCAATTGTAATTATTTCATTTAATTTCAGAATTCCAATTTTTATTTGAAGGAAAAAACTGGGGCATCACTGGTAAGACAAAGCACCAATAGATATCAAACTTTTTTGTACGGTGATTTGAAATAATTTTGATTTTAAATGCAAGGTATTTTACTAAATCATGCTATAAATTATTTCTTGTGGTTACTGAAGTTGGCATTTAGTGGAGACTCGAAATAAAGATAACAAAATCGTGGTACTTGTCGGTTTTAACGGTGACCAAAAAGAGCCAAGAAAAAATTTCGCGAATTTTAATTTTAATTGTCAAACTGTATAGATAAATTTTTTCATAATAAATGAAATGCATTTCAGTATATTTTTATCATTTGGCGATTTTTTTTTGGCGCTTTTTGATCGCTGTTCAAACTGAATTGTACCAAAATCATTATTATGGTCATTTTAAAAACAATGAATAAAAAGTTTCTTTTCATAGTCTTAAAAATAAGAAAAAAGTTGATATTCGGATTCAAGCCAGAATTTAACGAATTGTGACTGTATTTGAGAAAAAAAAATGAAAGGCAAATAGCCATACCGAAAATGAAAATAGAATGTGATAACAAAGCGAAAACGACCTTATTAAATATTATTTATAAAAAAAATTGGAAAGTATATTAATTGTTAAATCTAATTACAAATAAAAAAAATGAACGCGAAATTAAATATTTGTATTTGAAATTGCAAAAAGTCAAAAACCAAACGATTTATTATCATAAAAGCTTTAAAAAGTTATTAAATATTTTCTATTCAATTAGCAAGAAAAAGAAGCATTAAAAAAGGATTTTAGGAAGTTAAGTTAGCCTTTGTTCATATTTCTTATAAAAAAACTTTGTGCAAATATATATCTGGATTTCTAGATTAAATATGTGAAAAGATAAAATTAAATGCTTCTCTCAAAATTCTAATTAAATAAATATGTGTAAAAAAGTAAATTGGTACATTCCAATTTGTTTGCACAGTATATACTGAAATCTCAGCAAACGATTTTTAGCTGCTCAGAATATATCTGTATGCATTCTTTTGTCACTAAATGATTCTCTTTTATTATTTCACTTTAATTTTATGTTAATTAGGAGAAATAATTTATCTCTTTTTTTTCCATAGGAATCTCATGTAATAGGCCGTAAAAGAAAGCTTTTTACAAAATTAATGAGCCAGTCTTGAACACTAAAATATGCCTTTATTAAACAATCTGAATTGTTAATTTCAATAATAAAATGATACTTTAGATAAAATAATAGACATAGGCTTATTTTAATACTCTTATTTCTGAAAAATAGTATCGATAAATCGTAGTACACAGCTGTACTTTCAACAATTGTGATGTGCTGTCTTAATAAGATAATGTATTCAGTGAAAATAGACGAAGTGCTTTGTTGGAAGTTACTTTATAAATAATGTAAACTTTATTATTTTCTTAATTACTTTATAATCTTCCAGTAATATTCATCAATGAATAAATTTCAATATTTTCATCAATCAGTTACATCATCAATCTCAATTAATTCATTTTCAAGCAATCAATTTCAGGTTTTTCTCTTTGACGGTAAGCCCTTTTTAATATATTCTACAACAATCATATAATTTGCACCAATGTTGTGTGAATATCCAGTTAAAACATTCCTCTATATTTATTTAAAGTATTGATCATTTTTGAAATGGGTGTTTATACACTACTTCTAGACTTCGAGCGGTTTGAAATGTCTATTATCCGAAACCCCTTTACATGCCATTGTAAAAGATGTCTTAAAGGTAAGGCAAGATTTGAATTTGACGTCATTCATGCAGTAAAGTGTTGGCAAACCTATTAAAAAATCTGTTTGACAGCTGATAGATTAGGGTTAGTAAAGATGGAGCGTTACATCAGAGAACAACATGTTCACGCAAGATTAGAATTAAATAAAAACGCAGTTTTGTTTTGTTTTTAAATTGTTATAATTTTATTGCATTGTAAAGTATACAGGATAGAGTTATGTATGGATAGGGTAGGGTTATCTATTCGTTCTTATGCCGAAATTTTCCACGGCAATTTTGCATAAATGTGGCTGAATTTCGTTGATGCAACTTTAAATTTCCTCCTTCAATGCACGTGTGCTTGTTGGCCTACACCTTTTACTTCAAATAACCCCATAAAATATTTAGTTGTGTTAAATCACACGATTTGGTGATTCTCAAATTTTCGAATTTTGCCCGCCATATTTTTATTATTTTTGGAGTATTGTTCAACAAAGGAAGCTCGTTGTTCTATTGTGCAACGCTCCATTCTTACTAACCCTAAACTATCAGCTGTCAAATGGTTTTTTAAGAGGGTTGCTAACACTTTATTGCACAAATGGTGGCAAATTCTAATCTTGCTTTAATTTTGGGACACCTTTTATTACTGTTATTTGAAGATTTCTTAATATCCACTTATCATGTGATTATGGATGATATAAAATTATTTTTATGTCAACGTATTTTATACACATAATAGCTCCTATTAAATGTATTCTTTCTTTCTTTTTTTTTCGTGATTTTCAAGTTTAACAAATGATAACTTAAATTCCGAGTGCTAATAACAATGTTTTAATTAGAATTCGCATTAATTTTTTACTAAGTTTATAATGATAATGGCGCATATTCCATAATCTCAAATGTTCAATAAAAACTGAGAAAATGATCAACCTCAAGTGAAAAGATGCTCTATTCTTAAAAGATAATAAAAAAACCGATCAAAAGATCGCAAATTTGGAACTAACCATTCTGATTGGGCAAGAATGTAATGGGAGTGGGTGACGAAATGATGACTGCACTTTTCCTCCTCCCTTCAATCGTCGCTTTAGAGCCTTAAAGTGTCCATTTGCTTTTCAGATTGCACAAAGGCAATTAAAAAAAGCTGCGCAACTAGCTCAGCTTTTCCTTCAGGTCATATCGCCCCATCGCTTGTTCATAAACGCTGTTTCGAGTCGATTTGAGGCCATAACGAGGCTGAAATTTATCGGAACGGGCGGCAACTAACGGAGGGCCCATTGTTCAGAAAGACAACGTTGCGTCATAAAACCACCATTAAATCTCCCCTTTCGCCAAACGATGATGTATCGCAACAGAACATCCACCTATCCTCCACCCCCTTGATGAGCCCTCGCCTCCTTCCTCTAATGTACCCACAAAAGCTCGGGCAACCTCCATCGAATATCTTTAATTGCCGTCGGAATGCATGCGGTGCTGAAAGAGACAGTAAAAGCTGCGCATGCGCAGTGAAGGATTCTAAGTCTGAACTATGTGTTATCTGGAATTACATTCTGAGATCTATTTTTAAATATAGGAAGTTCATAATGCTAAATTCAGGAAGAATACATGCATTCATGCATTTGAGTTAAAAATAGTAACTAAATCATTATAATTGTAGGATCTATAGAGGTAATACTATCTATTTTGGAAATGTAAATAAACACCTGTATGAAGTAATAAAAGAAATTGCACTGCGACATTGAAAATGGCTGCCTGTAATCTGGGTCATTTTAATATACCCTGACACAAAATCTTGGTAATCTTGGTAAATCTTGAGAAGAATTATAAAGTTGAAGAAATATTTTTATTTTATCAGATATATAATTAGTAAATAGGACATTTGTGAATGAAATTCTTCTAAATATATTCTATATAAAAAACAAATTTAGCCAATGGGGTCCATAAATGTGACATGACAATCATATGAAAAGAGTAGCTGCGGATGTCTAAATCTAATTGCACATTTCCTTATACTATGCTGTGATATCATTTCAATAAGATGTGTAATGGATTCCGGAATTCAATTTTAATTGGTATGCTCGCCGTGTATTTCACGTGTTCATGAATTCCTTCCACTGCTCTTCTTTCGATGAATTTTGTCTCCTTTCTGTAGATTTCGGATGTTAAAATTATTATTATTAAAATCTATCTTCCTGTCACAGCATATTCAAACATTTTTAAAAATAAAAAGTTATTTTTTTCTAATCTAATAACGCTGCCTTCAGTGATCAGCTGTTCACCCAACAAATTGTTATAACGTTGCTTCTCTGTGCAATCAGTCTCCTGGTAAAAAAGATGGTTTTGCAAATATTTTAATGGCTGCTAAAGGAATGCTGCAAGGCTTTGCAAATGTTTGCTAAATGATTCACGGCCATTGACGATCATTTGGCGACGAATTTAGTGACTTTGGTGACATCTCCATTAGGACTGGAGTGTCGCTGTTTCTTCTATACCTTAGATAAATCCTCAGTCAATTTAAGGGAATATTTGTGAGAGTTCTCTGATCACTTTGTGTACCGTTGCGGTTCTTCAATAGCAATCTTCTGCTTTTGTGCTGTTCCTGCATATATTTCGGCTGTGATTTGCTAGTGTGTTTTCGTCTAGAATAAAGTCTTTTTATCCGCTTTGATGCCTTCTGGACTGATATTGCAGAATTTCTGTAACAATATGTTGCTAGTATTAATTTCGTTAAATCTATTGTCTTTAAAGAACAACATTTTATCACAACAAAGGTGAAGGGCAGTTTTAAAATATACTTATAAAATATACCACAATAAACATATTGTACTTCAACTTAATAAGCTATATGTCTCCATAATGATAAAATGTCCAGTTGCTGAGTATGAGGATTAGTTCAAACAAAGTTGGAAGACAATGAATATAGGGACCATTGATGACAAAATCAGAAGTCGTGATATTTTCATATGAAACAAAACAAATCGACGGAATCGGTACAGTGGTTGAGACTGGGGCACTATGCCAAATTTTTTTAGCTCTAAACCATGACTTTATTATTCATAATAGTTCATAAGTCATTGTTTCTTTCCCTATATATCACAACTTCACTATTCATTCAAGGAATGTGCAAGACAGTCATGATTTTCTGATTTCTGCGGGAAAGAAAACAAACTATTCGTGGTGCAAGTGATCATTAATTATATATTAAGGAGTCACAAACTTTCATATAAGATAAAAATCTCAGGAAACCGCATCAATGGCTGGGTTTGAGGGACTGGATCTTTGATTTTTCCAATAATTTTAAACATATAAATATAGTTTCCTTTTTTAATTTTCACTCACAGCTTTACTGAATTTTTCTCATATTCTCTTCTAAGCTTTTTATCTCACGTGATTATATTTCCTCCCATGACTTCTTTCTGAATAGGTTAGGTTCAGGTTAGTATTTTTATATCTATAATAGGCTTTACATTATGAATGATTTCTTTCATACGTAAACAAGCATATTGTTATATTAGCGAAGAATTAACTTCTCAGTTTTGAAAGCATTTGACGTTAGGATGCTTTTAAACTACAATATTCTGATAACACCAAAGTTGGTGCGTACTTTATTTAACATCTTAAAAAAGATGAGGAGACTAATTTATGTATCTAAGTATCTCAGCGATTTTATAAGAGGTAAAAATTCTGAGGTGAGGATTATTCAATGGCATGGCTAACAAACCACAATAGCGTTGAAAACAAAAACATCGAGAGGGGTCTCTCAAAACTTTCTCGCATACTCTCTAATAAACTTTCCGTGCCATAGAAAGCCTAACATGGTACTGGCCTACAGTAGTTACGGAATATTAACTTTGGCGTGAATTTATCATTTTACTGAATCTATCAATCATCCTTGGCGAGTTACTTGGCGATTAATCCTTGACATGCGTTAACAGTAGCCAAAAATCAAATTTCGGTTTTAGACACGTTTTTCTCAACCGATTGAAATTAATGTTTGACTCAAAACTGCACTTGTAGTCACAAAATCTTATGCCAAATTTGATATATTTATGTCATTGCATTTTTGAATCATTGCGTTTACAGGTTTCTGAAACTGCATACCGACAAACAATCAACCCGTTTTCTGATTTCACTCAAAATTTGACGTCTACACTATAGATGTTAAATGTGTGCACCGAATCTTATACATTCAGCTCTCTTCGTCTTTCAGTTAGCGTGTTAACTTAAATTCGAACAGCTAGACAGCCAGACTTCTTCTGAAAAAATTTACACAAAATTTGATAGAAATCTGAAAATTTCGTTTTAAGAGGGCATATCAAATTTCAACTTTCTAGTTCAAAGCATTATTGAATTATCTTGGTCACAGACAGACGGAAAGACGGACAATTTTCAAAAGTGTGTTTTTCAGGAGGGTTAAAACGTAGGATACGTCAAAATCTCGAGTTAAAACTTTTTTTGACTATTAAAATACTTTCTCAATATTAAGCATAAGAGAAATAAAAATGAGAAAGCATCTTGAACAAATTGTCATCACATGATAATATTTTAGATTTAGTTTGTATGTTTCGATTATATTAATTGTTGCATCGATTATATTAACGATTTTTATATCAAAAAATTTACAGAAAATTTATACATATGTCTCATTATAGTGTGGGGAAAGAAAGGGAGTGAGATTCGAGACTCAAAAAAAAAAGTTGAGATTCTTCAAAATATTTGTTTTATATTTTGGCTGTAACAAAACTTTTTCCTAGCAAACTTCGCATGCTAGGGAATAAAAAACACTGAAGACAGAAATTTCTATCAATGCATCCATTCTCTCTTTAGAATATGTCTAGACTCTGTGAATTGTGTAATGCGACATGTATGGTATAACAATCGGTGAAAATATTCTACTGTATAAAGTATTCGACTAAAAACTACGAATTTCGCATGTAGCGATTTCTCTAGTTATATTAAAAGATACTGAATAAGATTTTTTCAACTTTTTTAAAGAAAAAGTATTTGAATTTTTCTAATACATTATCTACTAAGCTATTAATATAATCATGCATATAATCAATAATAATATACAAACATTTAATCTATAAACTACTAATATATAATTCTATTGGGTTGTTCGGAAAGTAATTTCGTTTTTTCCCGACAGAGGATTTAATTGTATTTTTTTGCACCCAATTTCACATTTAAGCCGTATAATTTTTATATGCTTTGAGAGCTCATATAGCAAGGCTTGTATGTGAAAAATTCCAATTAATTCTACTCAGTTGTTTTTGGTTGGTGACCTTTTAAATATGGAGAGCGATAAGCAGCATTTTCGACATATCTTACTGTTTTACTACAGAAAGGGTAAAACTGCTGTTCAAGCCAGAAAGAAATTGACCGATGTGTATGGAGAAGGTGTGTTGACAGTACGCCAGTGTCAGAACTGGTTCGCTAAATTTTTTAGACGGTAAAACCTTCACCTCAAATGAGGAGGTCAAAAACCACCTCGATCAGTTTTTTGACAGCAAAGACCAAAAATTTTATGAGCGTGGAATTATGCTACTACCAGAAAGATGGCAAAAGGTGTTGGACCAGAACGGCCAATATATAATTTAATAAAGTATTTGTTTATTATACAAAAACTGTCTTTCATTTCAAAAAAAAAAACCGAAATTACTTTCCGAACAACCCAATACAACGACTTCGAAACATAAGTTTAAAAAAAACATAGTTACATTAATTTAAAATCTAAGAAATAACAATTTCTTTTAAGAATCTTTTTATTCTTCTAAAACCACTGTTGCATATGCGTTAGTGGCGGCAACATAAGGTATTTGATATGTTAGGGGTGAATTTTTTTGAAAAACGTTTGAATATATATTTTTGAATATTTGCATGAAAGATATTAAAAATCATCTACGAAAACAAACTATACCATTTAAGTGGCAAAAATCGTTTTTAAAAAATTGGAAAAAAAAGGGACTTATTTTTAGCTAAAAAGAGGTATAAAGCAAAAATCATCTAGTTTTGTAGTTTATGAAATAATTTGCTTAACATTTTGCAGATAACTTACGAAATATATTATCCAATTCCTGAACTAAAGAAAAAGCTGTATTTCTATTCATTCTTTCAATATTGGGGTTCAACTAATAAATAATACGAAATTTTCAACTTTTTTCACATTGGGAAAAACTAAAATAAACTATAAAATATTCCTAAATGAATAGATTACTTATTCTCTAGTTAGGAATTGCACAACTTGTTGAAAAATTGTTACATAAAATTAGAACAAAAATATGTATTAGATTTCAATTTGTGATATTTTTCGTAAGAAAATTCTGTAGAACTTTTAAAGATGTAAAATGGCATTAAAATGTATGCAAATGCAAATATAAAATTTAGTATAACTTCCCCCAAAAATTAGATTTAGAATCAACATTCTGACGATTTTATAAAGAAACCTATTCAACATTCAGAATATTAAATTTTAAAAAATTGTCAGTTCCTTAATAAATCGAATTTTTAACATAGTCACCTATCATATATCAATTTTTTATATTCAAGTTATTGTGCTCAAATTTTAAAAATGAAATAAAAGATAGATTAATCAAGACTTAATTATTATCGTGGCACAACGTTTCATACAGACTGAATTTTATTTTTTTATTATTATTTGTATCTGAAAAATAAATTTAATTTCTGGATATTTTTCGAGCTTTTTATATTTCTAATTATTCAGACTGAAATTACAAATTTGAATTACAGCTCTCTATTGGAAACTCGAACATAAATCACAACACAAAGTTATTTTCCTATCGATTTTTCACGAACATAAATGTACTTGAAATGAGCTTATCTTGGCAACTGGCATCGGTTACAGTTACTCGCTAGCCAACAGTGCTCGGCGGTTCCATTTTTGTTCCCTTTAATCGGAATGCACGTTCGCCAACAATCAAGTGCTGCCACCAAGGAATAAGAAACATTTAATCCGACATAATGTTTCACGAAAAGCAGAGAAATTAAACCCTTAATGGCCGGTTCCTGGGCTAGCTTCCAGTTGAAACCATTGATTGCTATCAGGACCGGCACGGACCGGTAATTACAGCACAGAACCATTGAGCCAACAATTCCCCACCCCAAATAACTTCACAGATAATGCCCGCCGTGGAACAATACTCATCGATCTTTAAGGATTTCTTGGGTCTTTAACAAAAGTTGTGGCTATCTGTATCGGCAACACTTACGGCACTTGGATTCCCGGGGCTTTTATTTTTAGTCTCGCGGAGTTGGAACTTCCTATCTTCCTTTTCTCCCGAGTTGTCTTTGGTTGCTTTTCCTTTCGGTATTGGAAGATTTCCGATATGTCTTTGTGATACGATTTCTTCAGGGGTTACAGGTATAAGATATACGCAAACGTGTTATCGGAATGTGAAATAATGCAACAATGAAGACGAAACATTCGGTTTCGTTGTATGAAAGTCGGTCAAATGATAATGTTTGAATTTCGGGAGCAATGGAATTGTCCTAGGGTCTTATTTATACTTAGTCATTAATCATCCCCACCGACTGTTCATGAATTTAAGAAACATTTAGGACGAAGTGGATTGAATCAAAGCTACCTGTTACTGCTTCTTTTGTGCTTAATATATATTTACCATTTATTTATATTTATGTAAACTGCAAAGATGTAACTTATAAGAAGTAGTTATTTAGCATAATCTCTACTAACAATATAGAAGAATGTGTGTGAGTTCTGAAAAATACGATTGTGCCACCAGGAGTAATTTTTTGTTGTTGATATTTTGATTAAAATCTTATTAAATAAAAATTAAGCGACATTTTGACGTTCCACAGCGAAAATTCTAAAAAATATTATTATTTAAAATTGATTTTACATCAATTTAAAATTTTAAAAATATGTTTTCAATTATATCAATTTAATAGTCTAGGAAAATTTTCTTGAATTATGGTAATTAAAAAATTTTTTTGCTTAAATGTCAACAGTAAGCTACAGGGAAGTACTGAAATTCAGTTTTGTTATGGATGCCTATTTGATTGCATAGTTTTTTCTTTGTTGATAGCCAATGAGGAAGAATTTTGTTTAGAATGTGTGTAGTTTACATAACGTATAAAAAAGTGGAGTCATAGTACCGTGATAGTTCGAAAATAGTTTAGTTTTTAGTTTAGTTATATTAACGTCCCATTTTAAAGCAACACTAGGGCTATTCTGGGATGGACAGCAGTTAGATGAGGAGGACGACACCTGAGCTGTCAGTACCCTCTTCACACCACGCCACATCAGAGGGAGGACGTTTGGCCAGGACGTTTAAAGTGCACCAGACCCGTTTACACGACGGTTCTGCGGTGGAATCGGATCTCGAACCTGAAATCCTCCAGTTCCGAAGCTGAGACCTTACCACCAAGCCACTGCGGCCCAGTTTGAAAATAGGTAAGCTGGGCAATGCACGATAATTAAGACAGAAAATAAAAATCAAGTTTCGAATCAAGTTCTTTTAGCATCTTTCATAAAAATGAAATTTATTTATCCTACAATAAAGTAACTTAAATTTCTTATTAAATATATTCCACTGCTAATAAGAAAGCTCCTATTAGAGTACGATTTTTGGCGATTAATCGCTGGGACACATCTACTACAAAATAGAATGTCAGAAAACCAAATATATATTTTGAATGCCAATTTCCTGGCCGATTAAAACCAAAATTTGGCATAGAGTTATAATTACAATTAGAAAATCACGCAGCAACAAATGCCATGCAGTTAAGTCATTTCTTTTTTGAGTTATCGTATTTGAATGCCTGTGAAAGTACAGATGATAAAAATCTTGAAATATTTGATTCCAATTTTAATACAAATGTCCACACAATTTTATCTACCTAACTCTTGCGTTTTGTAGTTAACGCCCTAAATTATATACTGATGCTGGACAGTCAGAGTCCTGTGGACGGATTTCGTTCAAAATATGATTATATATATATATATATACAAATTTGGTGCAGTGAATATATACATAATTTCATTTGTCTAGCTCAAAGTGTATTTGAGTTGAAACAGACAAAGATCTTAGTTACAAAATTGTGTTTTTTAGATTTAGGGTGGTTTGGAATGCGGATTTTCGTTGAAATCTCGAGTTTGAATTCTTTAACGATTCCACTCTCTTTACACACGTCGTACACGAAAAAATAAAAATTGTATACGTATTCAAATTATATTATTTGATAACTTAAGTAAAGGCTTTCCTTGTTTGTCACTGTGTACGTACGCTAGCATATAAATTAACGTTCTATCTATTATCATGTGAGATCATAATGTTGTTTTGGTTGGGGGGGGGAGGGGTTTGGAGCTCGAAATCGCGCAGGCAATGAATAAAGCATAAATGGCAATTTTTATCATCTGTTAATCGCATATATTTTTTATCTACTTTTACCAGTATTGCATTATTATTACGTATGCTTCTTTGACGGCAAATGCGTTTTTAAAAGATTGAACTATGATATCATAGCTTTTATTTCATCTCAAAATCGGTCGAGCTCCAAAACTTGAAATTGAAAAATTGAAAGTT
>JAPMOR010080445.1:840863-886544 GCA_026543865.1 Argiope aurantia | reverse complement strand
TTTTTAAAATTAATTTTGTCATTTGTAATCATTTTAGGCCGATTGAAAAATACTTGAATTCGTAAACTTTGCAAATGATGTGTACATTTGATAAATCAAGATTTTAAAAAACATATTTTGAAAATAAAATGTGTTGCCAAATTCAATTTTATAATTGAATTATCAATGACTTAAAGCCATTTAAAATGCATTCTTTTTATAAATCTTGCTTTGATTAGATACGTTGATATTTACAGATAATCTAATTTTGATAGACTTGATTTGATATATGTAGATAATTTCTCAATCTTTATATTAAGATTATTACTTCTCTCTTAGAAGCTGCATTTTTAATATATAAATATAAAAGAACAATATTTTAGCAATCAAATAATTTCTAAATAATTTTCACTCTAAATTTTTTTTGCCAAAAATGGAAAATTTTTAAAACGACTATTTCTGAATCTTTAAGTAAGTAAGAATCTTATTCTTCTGTAAGATATCTTTTAATTTGTGACAGAACAATGGATAACAAAATTAAATCCAAGCATATAATCTACTGCTTATTTCTTGCTTGAAAAAAATATTTAAAGAACGCCATTACATCAATTGATCATAAAACTATGTCAAGGTAAATCATGCAGCATGGAACAAAATGAAAAAAACTGAAATTCGGGATTCTGAAGAAACATAAAGACAATTCATGAATATTTAACTCTCCCGAATTCAACAGAAAGATTCAAAAGAAATCCGTTTCTTGTAGAGAAATTAATGAAGGTTGTGTAAAAAAGAAAACTTTAGTGACAAAGAACGAGTCTTTCATTTTTTTCCCACGTAAGTATTACACTAAACCCGAAATAACATGCATCACAAATGTGATATAGTTCATAAAAGGAAAAAGAACTTTCAACTTCTTCTACCAGTTGTACGGCTTTTGTTCCAACAAGCTGTAACATGAGATCTGTGACGGTTTCATTCTAATCCTAAGAAATGCATTCTCAGAATTCTTGACGAATATTCGTTCGTATGTCACGCAATTGGACCATTTGCTAGAATTCGTCTTCTACTCTTTTTAAATGCGAACAGTGTGGTGGGTATTGTAAATGGAAAACAAAAGTCTAATGCATTCTTAAAATTACACTGGCTAGAATATTGTCTATGGAGCGTAGCTAAATACCGAATGATTTTTATGGTGTCGTTATAGAAAAATAGCGAGTAAAGTTTTTGATTCATGTAGTTTAACCACACGAACATATATACAAGAGGTTTGTTCCCTATGTGTTGCACTTTTCTGTACATTTTTGTTCTTTTATATGGCATTTTGTATGTTTTAAATGCTTTTATTTGACATTTCGTGCTTTTAAAGATGGAATTTTGTAATCAACTTTTCCTTAACTTCCTAATGTACTGAAGCTTTGAAAATTTGTAAAGTAATTTGTTTCCGATAAAATAAAAACAATAGTGTTACAGAAATTCGTCTGATGAGTCTAAGGTAAAAAATTCCAACAATGGCAAATGGTGCCTTTATTTAATAATAAAATAGAAACATTTGTAGCAAAATACAGTCGAGAAACAATACTTGCAAAAATCAATGATAGGCACGAAATAATAAATCGCTATCAAAAAATAGAACTCGATGTAGCTAGAAAGCTTGCTCAATACTGTAACGAAAAAATGGATGTTCCCGTGATCGCCTTTGCTTATACAGTCTCTGTGATAGGGCGTATATTTTTAGAGAAGGATCTCGGTTCCTTATACGGATATCGCCACAATTCTTCGTTTTTGTCTTCAGATTCTTCACTAAATAGTCACAAAGTCAGAAAGCACTGATTTGTTATCTAGTCGCATTAAGGATGGCTTTAAATCTCTCTTTTCAGCGATGATATTCAAGTAGCAGATAAGCAATATTAAAAATTTATAACTGGCGTCCTGGCATACGGGTAGCGCGTCTTCCCCGTGAACCGGGCTTCCTCGGTTCGAGTCCCGGTCTTCCGTTGTTTTATCTGTGAATGGCCCTCCTGTAAAAAGAGGTTGTGCAAGCGAATGAGTGATGCGTGAGTAGCTAAGTCGTACTCTTGGCCCTAATTGGCGCTACTAAAAAAACAAGAGTCGCTCCCCCACCGGCTTAAAAACGCTGTCTTCGTAACAGCGGGCTTGTCCATGGCAAGTGCCATAAGAAACAATAACAACAAAGATTTATAACAATATTTTAAAAGTTTTATAATTCGAAATTATCAATTAATATACTAATTAAGTAAATATTGTTTTATATTGGTGGCGTTATCTAGTAGTGAATTCCCGAAATATTAAGTTTTAGATTCCATAATATTTCAAATCATGGATTATAAAATATAATAAAGGACTAAAAATTAAAATATAACAAGTTTTTAAACACGCTTTAGTTAGAATAATATATTTCAGTAAAGATGAATTAAATATTAATAAAAAAGAAATTTATTATTCAAAGTTAAAATATATTATAAATGCAAAAAATACAACTAATGCGAGTTTGAATATCAAATATGAAGGGGAATATTGAAAGTATTCTGACGATGGATAGAATAATGGTAAAACCACGGAAAAATATTTAAAAGGTAAAAGGTCGCATTAAAACAAATTCTGTTGATAAAAGAAAAATCATAACAACATGAGGCGCAGTTGGAAATTCTTTAGACAAACTGGAATTGTAATCACACTTATTATAGATTTCTATGATGAATTTGTTTATGAACTCAGAACACTTGATTTTTAGGGAAAGGCTCTGCTATTTACCTGCCATCAATGAGAGATCTGTTATTTATCTTCTTCCACGTAACTCTTTTAAATGTATATGTATCAAAATATATGTATTTGAATATATGTATATTCAAATATTTCACATATATACAGTCATATTCCTTGCACCATGTTGTATTCTAAACAGGTGGCACAGGACATGGTATAGCCGCTATTGTCTTTCATACTGTTGAGCATTCTGAAAGCTGAGGATCTGGCGCTGAAAATGGCCTTGTGAATTAGGAAAGTTTGTATACGGTATGAAGTTTCGTGTCGCTGCAAATATTATAATTATACTTGTATTTAATGACTTCTATTAAAAGTGACTTCTTTTTTTAGATTTCTTGATGATGGAGATTGTAGAGGAAACTTGAATGAAATTAGGCTGTCTTTAATCTTGCAAATATATTTCAAGTAATTCAAAGCATAACTGAATTTGCGATTGCCAGTTACAGATTGATATAAAAGCTAAAATTGAAAATGGAATAATCTCCATTTTTCTTCTCTCTAATATTTATTTTTCAGAATTTCACATTTAGGGCAGGTATATGATCTTTGCTGCATGCTAGATTCAAATGAGGCATAAAGAAGACTGATTAATGCAAAATTACATAACCAAATACTGCAAGAAATGTCTTCTTGTTTGCGAATGATAATGACAGCCAAATTTCCCAGCAGAAATAAGTCAAAATTTGTCAGAAGAGCTTAAAAGTTTTTTATTTGACTAGAAAAGCTAATGACAATTCTTGTGATTCTTTTTTCAAAATTTTAGATATTTAGAATAAAAAATATCTTCGGATGAAATTCTATTAACATGTACGAGAGAAAGTTAATAGATTCATTTTCTTCGATAATTTTTTGGCCTGGAGTCCACATAATTCGATAGAAAGCAAAAGTTCAGCAACTTAGTTTCAAGTATGAAAGAGTAAGTGGATCTGGTCGATGAAATCTGGTATGGTTTTCCAGTTTTTGAGACTCTTTTTTGAATCACTATGTTCTCTCACATAGTTCATATTCTCTCAATTTTTTAGGGCCTCGGTAGCCAGGTGATAAGGTCTCGGCTTCGGGCTAGACGGTTCCAGGTTCAAGATCTGATTCCCCCGAAGAACCGTCGTGAAAGCGAGTCTGGTGCACTTGAAATCCGTTGTCCTTCGCTAGTGTGGAGTGGAAGTTTGGAGAAGGGGTAACAGCTCAAGTGTCGTCCTCGTTATCTAACCCCAGATAAAAATTATGAGTTCCTCCCAAAATAGCCCTAGTGTTTCTTTAAAGTAGGATGTTTATATAACTAAACTAACAAACTAACCACAATTTTTGAGACCAAATGACAGTTTGAACAAAATAATAATCTGTTTTTGTTTTTCAGCCAAAGTTTCAAAGTTTCAGTTTGTTTTTCAAAAAGCCAAAAGAATAGCCATTGCTTCGCAAGCAAAGATGCTGTTTTAGTTGGAGGCTATTTTTATATATTTTTCTCTTATTTTGAAATTTATATTTGCATTTGAATTAAGAGAGATTTTGGTATCGTTTGCTATTAAAACTATGAACTGGATGTATAAAGTTTTATAAAGCTTTTGAAAAATTGAGAAATCATAAAATTTCGAATGCACCGAAATTGTATGAATCTTTAAATTTTTTAATTTAAATTTACTATTTAACAAATAACGAACGTCTCGAAAAAAATTTATCTTTGTCATACTTAATATAAGATCCATGTGTGTGAAAAAACCTCTGACTTGCAACCATTTCTGACCATATAGAGGAAAAAAAGACCATTATCTTATCATTCATCAACGTTAATGGTGTGTCGAATGCCGAACAACGTGTAATTCTGTTTTCGAATGTTTCATAGTTCTTTCCAATGAATAATTCGCAACGAGGCTTTCGTTCGATTCCCATTGGAATGATCTAAAGAAAAGAAAAACACTCCACTTCGTATCACTTAAATTACAATACATTTAGCAATAGATTCGACATTTTTTTATATACCCAATGCTTTTTTTTTCCATTACCAGATACCGAAAGCCTGTTGGCGACGTGCCATCGCGCCAAATACCTCATGAAAACTTATCTAAAACGTGATATTTTGACCAGAGAATGTCGTATAAAACTGAACAAAGCATGGAACACAATTCTTTTATTTTATTTTGTTCACGTAATGTTCAGGGGAAAATTGCTCGTAATTTATTGCCTGTCTATAGACTATATCACATTTTATCATATGAATTAAAGGTATTATATATGATTGTCACATTCTCTTTTTTCAATTCCTCCTATTAGCTCACACTCTCTTTATACATAGTATATATCTTGTTCAAATTTTCAATCGTTAATAAAATACTTTTTATTCATCCACTCAAGTACAAATAATTTAACTAACTTTTTAAACTACAACTACAACTTTTTGAACTTGTAGCGGATGACACTTGATGTTAATAAAGTTTTTTTCCCAAATATTAACAAATTAATTAAATTTATTTCTATTTGGTCACCAAAGTCGCCAAATCCGTCGCTATGTCACGAAATGGTCGCCAAGTTTGTCGGAAATTTTGTAATTATTTAATAAAAAGTAACTAAAATAAAGATAAAAAAATAATTGTTGACCTATGTAGGAACTGACTTAAAAAATTTTGTTTTTATATATTACTTGTTATGTGTATGTTTGGGACAAAATGAAATGCGCTAAAGGTGATGTGTTCAATATTAAATTGACTTTCTTCACTTTTATTTTATATAATTTATTTCGCCATGTTTACATGTGCAAAATAATTTCGTGGTTTTATTAATATTTAATGATTTTTTCCTCCTATTTATCAATTTGTTAATTTACCTATTCGAAAACAAATGTTTCAGTTAATCTTCATGGTGGATTTATACTACTAATAAATATCTCGGGTTTGTCTCAAATATAGAAGAAAGGTTCAAATTCGGATCATCGCCTAGGCTAGATTATTGTATTATCTCTTCAATTCTATTAACTATTTGAGACAAAAATATTCAACAATTTGAAAGTGATTTATGGAGTCATTTCTCACAGAAATTGATAAGTGATTACATTTTATATTTTGATATCATCACCTAAATATTTTTAAAAAAGATTAATAATTCTTAAAATGTTTCAAAATAAGTGGAATAAATGTTATTTTATTGTTACATAAGGAATTTATCTACTATATGAAACAGTAATTTTATCAACATTGTTTAAATATATAGTTTAAAAAAATGTATTATCATACAAATGAATGGTTAGTACAAGTTCCAAAAATAATTAAAATTTGTAATTTAAAAATATTTTGCTTTCTAAGTTACCTCTAGAAGATTCAAGTGATATTTTATGTAACCAATACTTCTGGTAACCATCTGATCACCGAAGACGGTTAGTTAAAAATACAAAATGATGCCAATAATTATTTTCATGTTTATTAATTTTAAGAAAACAGTTTCAACAGCACCAATTTAAATAGGAAATTTCAACTTTCATAATCGTGACTATTAAAGTTAAAAAGTACATAATGTTCAAATTTCAATTTCTTTTATTTTTCCATATGATAGGCATGTAAGAGAAAATATTACAATGAAGAAAAATTCAAGCCTTAATATCTAATAAATCCTTCTTCAATTTTAATCTTTTTGAGTGCGTTAAAAGATCATCATTATCTGGATTCTTTTATTTAAAATAAAGAATTATAGATGCTCCTAATTTTCTGTCTGTATCACAAACGCTTCGACTACACTTAATTATATTTATTCCCATTGGTTAATATTAAAATCATTTTTCTGATTATTTTATTGAATGTTATGGATTATAGGCACTTAATTTTCTGCCATATTAATTAAGGTCGTTTGAAGGTGCTTAATAAGGCTTTCTGCCACTGGTCACTAACATAAAGATTATTTTCAATACTCACTTTCATGAACATTTAATTGAATGCTATGACTGATATAGGCAGAAAATTAAAAGCATCTATCTTAATTTTCTGCCTACATCTAATTATCTGCCTATAACTAACTTCTTTTGACTATATTTAATAATGCTTACTCCATTTGTTAATAACATTAAGATCATTCTTCATGATTACTTGTTATGGATTACAGGCACTTAATTTTCTGCCTCTATCAACTAAGCTTCTTTCACTATATTTAATACTACTGCTTTCTCCTACTGGTTAATAACATAACGACCATTCTCAGGATCATACTCAGAAATATGTTATTGTAATGAATGATAGATGTTATTAACTTTTCGCCTATATCGACTAATTTCTTTTGACTATAAGCAATGCTTATTTCACTGATTATTAACATTACGATCATTCTCAAAATTACTTTGTTGAATGTTATGGTTTATAGGCACTTAGTTTTCTGCCTATATCATCTAAGGTCGTTTCACTGAGATTAATAAGGCTTACTACCACTGGCTAATAACCTTACTATAGTTTTCAGTGTCCATTCTCAGAAGTATTTGATTGAACGCACTGATTGATAGACATTTTAAATTTATGCCTATATTTTTACAATACTTACTCCACTTACTCCATTGATACAATACTTACTTAAAACTTACTCCATTGATTAATAACGTTACGATTATTCACAAAATTACTTTGCCATAAATTATGAATTATACAATCTTAATTTTCTGTCTGTATCAACTAAACTTCTTTCAGTATATTTAATAATGCTTCCTCCTACTAATTAATAACATAACTAATTCTCAAGATTCAGTCTCAGAATATTTGATTGAGTGTCATGAATGAAAGAAACTCTTAACTTTCTGACTATTTTAACTAAGAACTTTTAACTTTACTCCCACTAGTGAATAATATTAAAATCATTTTCAGAATTATTTTATTGAATGAGTAGAAACCTAATTTGCTATCTTCTTTGACTGTACTTAAGCCAGAGGGCAACTTTCAGTCTTCTGCTCCGGGTAGATAATTTTCATCGTATGTTTTATCGTTCCAGACCACTTGTTGAACTAACATATAAAAGTGATGTTTCCATTCCATATAAATAGTTCCGTAGATACATAGAAAAACAATTGTAATCCAAAATGGAATGGAAACTTGAAGAACCATCGTAAATGCTCTTCAACTACAGTGATAAGAGACATAGATAAGTTGAGAGTCATTACTTTCTCAAGCACGTGATATTTTGCGCCGATAGCGAAGAATGGTAAAATATTCCGATGGGTATTAATCCGATCTAGGAGAAAACTTTTTCATGCATTCATTTGGAATTTATTGTAAAAGAATGTGACTGGCTGAGAAATTTTTCAAATATAAAACTCTTACGAATATCATCTTAAATTTTATCCAATTGATATGCATGAACTTTGCATGTTGCTTTTGTTTGTTCCGAAATGGTTGTGAATTTTTATATATATATAATTTTTATATGAATGCATGAATAATATATGAATTTTTTTATATATATGATAATATATTAAATGTTTTTTAATGTTTAAGTGAAAATAGTTGCGATAGAAACAATAGAAACAATCCGTAACAGTAGATATCGTCAACTGTACATTATCGCCACATTTGGCGTCTTTTATTAACACTTCGCCAAAGAAGGAATTTAAACAAGTTCAACATCTCGTCATCTAAAGCCTTGCCGAAGAACTTTAGGGAAAAATATAAGAAAAGCAGTAGTTTTATTAGTGAAACGATATAATTAAAAATATTATTAAGTAATTGATTCTTTTTGATTTGCAAACAATCAGTAAGTGAAATAAAACGGCAAAATTCACAACTTGTCGCATGGTAATGATTTTTGGTCATATAATCTAATATCTAACTACAAGTTCTTTCACTATGTTCTGTGATATTTTATTTTAAGCATCCAATGCAAGAAAGACAACGGATTCCAAAATCAAATTGGTGCAGACACATTATAGGTGAATTATACTAGCATGAATGGATCTCAGTAAGCTACTTAAGGATCATAGCTATCTCTGAAAAGAGGGGAGGATGGCTTTTGTTTAGTAAAAAATCAGTTAGGGTAACAGAAAACTGAATACCATCAAAATTAATGCTGAATTTATTATTAAATCATGATTAAATTATTATTAAATTTATTCTGAAATTTGATATATGGTTTTTATAAAGAATTTGTAGATTTCTATCAAATTTTGTGTAAATTCCGTATCAATGGAGTATCAAATAAGAATAAAAATAATGTTCCTTTACCATTACAAAGTGATGCCATATTTCGAATCATAGGACAAACGAATTGCAAAGTGATGCCATCAAACAGAACGTATAAATGAAAATAATAATGTTCCAACAAAATTCTTAAAAATTGTTGTTCTTGAATGATACAAAAAAGAATGCTTACTGTTCTAATGAAAGGTCAGCGTTCTATTTCGAATCGAAGGACAAATAACATTTCAAAAACACAGATTTATTACTATTTTTTTTTATCCCAGAACAAAATGGTTGAAAACTTTTCATATTCGCGTATTAATTAATTTATTTTCATTTTTTTATTTATTCGTTTCAATTTACGAAATATTAAATATTTTTTTTATCAAGACTTCTTACTTTATGCTCCTTATTAATGCATTTCCTCCTTTTAAAAATCTTTATTTATTCCATTATCCTTAGGAAACTCTTATTTTTTTGCAAGAAAGGTAAACAGTCTCTTCAAATGAATTGAAAAGACATCTTGAGATAATGAGTCAGAAAAGCGATATTTAACGATCTTAAAAAGTAAGTAATTAACAGAAATTCCGAAGACATTTCAGATAAGAACAATTTACTGTTGTTTTTTTTTAAAGTTTAATTCAACTCGATTCATTTGTTTTGACTTTTGAACTGGAAAATAATTATTCTGTTAATTAGAGAAGCAATTTTCTATCAACTTGAAAAAAACACTTAAAATAGAATGAGGAAAAATATAATATAGAAGGATTATTTTTCAGTATAAAAATTTTAGATTTATGATATTCGTTATTAAATTATTCAGAATTTTATATTTTTTATCTATTTTATTTTAAATTATATATTCAGAGAAAGGGAATTAAGACATTTTTCTTTAAAACATGCTTCTGTTTATTTCGTCTTATTACGTAGCATTTAGCATTGTAAGGGAAAATCAAGCAATCGATAAAAAAATTCGATTTTTAGAGTTAGATGAGTTTATACGTTTTAGTTCTCTTCGAGTTTTAAAAAATTGCTCATTTGATTTTCTGCAAAAACATCTATTCTAAGTTGAATGAAATTTGGTATGTTACCTTTACATCAGATTTGTGGACTGACCCAAGATTTTCAATTAAATCAAACTACAGAAACTCAGTTTGCTTATCTATCCTTGCATATATAAATACCATAAATCAATAACGTAGATAGATGAAATTTAGTGTATGGATTTACCACCAGAATTATATTTCTATATTTAAATTTAGGCTAAATATATTGGCTTGCTGATTTTTTTTATTGGCGTATTTATTTGTGCGCATGGCAATTCAAAAACTTAACGAGCTAAATAGGCATATTATAATCTTACTAACAGAATTGTAAATTTAGTCAGCTTTGGACTAAATACGTTTATAAGAGCTACTATTCGTGCTTCACCGAAAGCGGTACATTCAAAATTCAACGATCTATATAAATGAAATTTTGTAAGTAGTCTCCATACCCAAATTTTAGATTGATGTAAAAATCTTAGCAAAATCGTTCATTGAGGGGATATATTGTAAAAAAACTGCGTATTCAAATATCGCCACGATATTTCTCATAAGTCAAACACAAAACATTGTTGAAGTATTGATGAATTGAATATTGTTGAACTACAATATTGAATATATATTGTTGAACAATATTCAGCAATATTGTTGAGTTCGAAACGAGAAAACTTCCGCTGGTTATCTTTTCATTTTGAAACTGAAAAAATCCAAGCACTTTCCAGATGATAAAACATTTACTAATGAAACATAGTTCATTTTCCTTAAAATATTAAATTAGCTTGTGAGTATTAAAAATTAGCACATTAAAATAAAGTAAAACTATTTGCATAGTTTAATTTTGTTAAACTGCAGCATGTCATTTATAAGGACATTAGATAGCATGCATAATTTAGATTTAAACACACATTTAATACAATTTTACAATATAAGTAGATTTTTACTGAAATCGCCGTTATTTCGAATGTTAATCAAATTATTCGGTTGCCTTTTAAGGAATTTAACTGGAGAATGCGACCTAAGCCTCTAATTAATTCTCAGATGGCAAAGGAGTTTTAAAGATTAAGAATAAATGAAAACCCTGATCTTCATTTTAAAAGGGATTTTAGACGTAAACAAAACGAAGCTTCTTGTATATTTCAAGTTATTGGAAAATTAGATCTACTGCACGCTTTAATTCCATGTGCGGTGTTTAATCCTTAACTGTTCTTGAGATGCTGCTGAGTGTGTTACCTATAAGTAA
Organism: Argiope aurantia; assembly: GCA_026543865.1. Taxonomy (NCBI): domain Eukaryota; kingdom Metazoa; phylum Arthropoda; class Arachnida; order Araneae; family Araneidae; genus Argiope; species Argiope aurantia. The sequence continues at coordinate 875,367 of JAPMOR010080445.1, read as the reverse complement.
GGAAAGACATGGAAACCTATTTATAGTAACAAAGTAATTAAACAAATTAATGCTGTTAAGGAAGTGGAATCTTAATAATTACAAAAAAAATATCTACCAAAAGAGCTCTAAAGTAGTACGAGACTTCTGGTAGAGGTTCAAAGAATTCTTGGTTTTTACATTCCTAATCATGATCAGTATTTGGGCTCATTGGAGTGGACCAAAATCTATTGAAGTAGTTGAATTTTGTATACATAGTATAAAATATAGTAATCGTCAAAAAATTCAAACTCGACATTTAAACGAATCTTACGTTTTTAACCTTTCTGAATCTAAAATACAAAACATTTTGAGAAATTCCCATCAATCTGTGACTCAAAACTCAAGATAACTCATAAACGGTTTGATCTAGACAGATGAATTTTGGTGCATAGCCTTTATGCTAAATTTATAGATTTCTATCAAATTTTGTGTAAATTCCACTCAGAGAAAGTATTTTTGTGCGGCTGTTCGAATATAATTTAACACGGTAACTGCTAGGTAGAGCTTTGTAGATAAAATTCGGTACACAGATTTAGCATCTATACTATAGACATTTATCAAATATTGAAGCAAATTCCAGCAAGGGGTTGACTGTCTTTCGATTCATACTTTCAAAAGCATGTAAACGCGATAGCTCAAGAACGCAATGACTTAAATACATTAAATATGATATGAGATTTTTGTGACTACAAATATAGTTCTATGTCAATTTTTTTTTCAATCGGTTGCGAAAAACGCGTCAAAAATACAAATTCTATTTTCGGATACTATTAACCGCATATCAAGGATTAATCGCCAAATAACTCGCCAAGGATGAGACGATTGATTCTGTAGAAATGCTAAATTCACTTCAAAGGTTAATATTTCGTAACTGTTTTACGTTAATGTTATGGATGGCGTTTTCTGGGTACACAAATTATTTGAATACAAATACTCAAAGTGATCCAAAACAATCTCATCGGTGGTAATTTCTTAGGGAACAATGGCAGAAAGTATAACTTTGTAAAATATCGATAAAGCAGCTTAAAATTTTGTTTGAATATGTAATCATTATCATGTTTTCTTTGGTCATAACTCGCAACATGCATGTGATAGTTTATTTCGTTACCTTGTGAACCGTTCACTGAGGGGAAGGGGAGAGGTATTTGCAGTTAATTTCTTTCTGCGCTCAAATGAAGCGTTAAGACAGAGCTTATGACATACTCACAACCGACTTAGTATCCGATCACTAAAAAAATATTTCGGAGCAATTTCTTGCCAAATATGATTTTTTTCACAGTTTTTTTTTTTTTTTTTTGCAATTTTTGAAACACTTGTTACAATTATTAATTATCACTGAAGTTGGTGGGTATCTAGCTCACTTATGGACATTTGATACATTTTGTCATGCTTGTTGGGCAACGGTCATTATTTTTAAATTTTATCCATATCCCTTTGAAATGAAGACACGAGAAGTTACTTTAAAAGACTAGATAGCCAAAATAAAAATATGCATGTGACTATTAGATGGATATAATTCACTACGAATACATTTCAAAACATCAGGCATGAAATGGACAATCACATAGATATTTATACCCATGTCCATAAATTAAGGATAATTCAGCATCACACGGAAATCGAACACTAAAATACATATATCGCCCGTAAAATGACTACACGCATCTTCAAAACTCATGCAAATAGAAGGAAGCCTCCAGATGACACCGATAACACGTCACAATGACGAGAATGTAAGAGAGTGATGTATAAGGGATACAGGCAAAGAAGTAAAATTGTTCGCAAGCGCTTTATAAGCCTTTCAGTGCAATAACCGCATGGTTATGACACAAAAGATGCATTTGGATGATGTTTTACGTGGTAGAATTATCGGCCGTCTGGAATGTGGGCGTACCCAGCTGGAAGTATCCGAGGAACTTGGAATCGCCCATAGTGTCATCTCCAGGCTTTTGCTTTCCAAGATGATGGTAATGTGAGTAGACGTTACAGCACAGGTCGCCCCCGAGTTACAAAGCCGAATGAGGACCGGTATTTGGCAGTTACTGCCAAAGGAAACAGACGGAACACAGCATCAGACCTGTCTCGTCAGCTTTCTTCAGCCACTGGTACGACAGTTTCAAGGCAGACCATGTACAGACACTTAGGGCAGATTGGTCTATATGCTCGTAGGCCTGTCACATGTATTCCACTTACTGCAACTCATTGTCGCTTGCGGTTAGCCTGGAGTAGAGAGCATTGTGGACACCGCAACGGTGGGCTTGTGTCATGTTTTCCGATGAGTCCAGGTTTAGCTTGCAGTCTGATTCTCGCCGGACTTTCATATGGAGATCGCCAAGTACCCGTTACCACCAAGAGAACATCATTGAATGACACCGTTACGGTGGTACAGGATTGCTCGTTTGGGGAGGAATTACTCTGGGTTCCAGAACTGACCTGCATGTTCAAATTGGAACCATGACAGGCCAAATCTATCTGGACGTCATTCTGGAACAACATGTACGTTTGTTTCGGGACGTCATGGGCGCAGAATTCGTGTTTATGGGTGACAACGCCCTTCTTCACCGTGCAAACATCGTAAATGAATGCCTTTGATCGGAGGATATCACTCGTATGAACTGGTTAGCATTCTCACTGGACTTGATTAAAGTAGAACTTGTGTGGGACATGCTTAGCCGACGAGCTGCAGTCTCCTACATGTGTACCGGAACTTCGGAGAGCATTGCTTGATGAGTGGTGTAATATTCCCCAAGATCAGATCTATAATTTAATAATCAGTATGCCTAGGCGTTGTATGGACTGTATTGCATCGTCTGGGAGACACACTATGTATTAACCACCATACCAACCATGTAATATTAGTTTTTGTAAATAGAGTTTTTTTTTCTTTTTTTGTAATTTGCTTCATGGAGCAAAAAAATCGCAATTTTTATTAATTATATCAAACATATAGTATCTTTTTTGCTCTTTACATTTTGTTTAATAAATAGGCTTCACAAATAAGTCGCATTTGTTTTGCTTCTGACTCTTTCTTTTCCTGAACTTGCATTATTCTTAATTTATGCACATGAGTGTACTTCTGATGTGTTAATACTGGCTAATCTACTCAATGAAGATGATCTAAAAAGTGCTTCAAAAGATTATATACTGGGACAGATTTTTTCTTTCTTTTTGCTCTTATGAATGGAAATATTTCATGAAAACTCACACTGAAATAGCTTCAGATATTATGTGTAGAAAGATATATAAAAAAATAGCATGTACCCATATGAGATAAATTGGTCCTTAATCTTTTTGACAAATAGATATGTATGCTTGGTATTTCTAATTATTTATTACTATATTAAGCAAACAGAATTGTCTAACCACATATGTTTTGGAATCATCCATAAGGCCATATCTTTAGCAGCAATACTTTTTTGAAAATAAAAACTAAGAAATTCAAATGAAATAATAATTTTGTATATTACTCAAATGTTTTACGCGAAAAATGAATTTAAATCATTTTTTCACATTATTTTTATAAATATATATTTATGTTAAGTTTGCTTAAATCATTAAAATTTATACTATAATTAACTAATGAGATAGGTACTCAAAAAGTGTATTTATTGCTTATATTTCATTCGTTGATGCTACTGAACAAAAAAATTATATGAATTCGGCCTCATTCCAAGAGGATGGTAATGCGAGTGGACCTTACAGAATAGGTCGCCCCCGAGTTACAACGCCGAATGAGGACTGGTATTTGGCAATTACTGTCAAAGGAAACAGACGGAGCACAGCATCAGACCTGTCTCGTCCGCTCTCTTCAGCCACTGGTACGACAGTTTTAAGGCAGACCGTGTACAGACGCTTAGGGCAGATTGGTCTATATGCTTGTATACCTGTCAGATGTATTCCACTTACTGCAACTCACTGTCGCCTGCGGTTAGCCTGGAGTAGAGAGCATGAATTGTGGACACCGCAACAGTGGGCTTGTGTGATGTTTTTTGACGAGTTCAGGTTTAACTTCCAGTCTGATTCTCGCCGAACTTTCATACAGAGAGTGCCAGATACCCGTTACCACCAAGAAAACATCATTGTATGACACCGTTACGGTGGTGTCGGATTGCTCGTTTGGGGAAGAATTATTCTGGGGTCCAGAACGGAGGTATGTGCTTCAAGTCATCTCCGATACGTCACATGAAGAATATTACATATTGAACATGATTCAATAACTAGGTGGATAAGTAACTAAGTAAGAATCGCTTGCTTGGTATAAAAACTTATTTTTATCTCAATAATAATCGGCTGGAAAGCCAGAAATACGAAACCGATTCAGCCGCAATTGCATTGATTCAATGAGTTCAAACAAAATGGAATTATGCTTCTTCTGAAAGTTTTCGGGGAAAAAGGAATTGAAAAATACAGCTAAGCTACTACTAAAACTATTACTTACTGAAACTCTTTTACTTTGATTTAGTTGAATGCATGCCATTACATTAGTCTATACTTATAAATAAAGCTCAATGTGTGTGTGTGTGTGTGTGTGTGTGTGTGTGTTGGCGCTATACACGCCAAGTCATTTCACCTACAGCTATCAAATTTGGTACATGCATACCCTAGAGGTCGGAAATGTGCACCTGGGGTCTGTTTTTTTTAAATTTTTAATTAGAATTTTAATTATTAATTAAATACTAACTTTCCCGCCAAAAAAAGCGTCCATTTTCTCCACCGCCAAATGAGTAAGGCTTCAGTTTTTTTCCAACAGCAATGAGGCTTGGGTTAATATTTTTCCGCCGATTATTTCAAAAGATTCTGTTTATTTTCTTAATGTTTTATGCATTTAAAACTAAACATTGTTAATTAATCGATCTTTCAGATTCATTCTGAAGTACTTTTGAATTTAAATAACATAGAATAAAGGAAATTAAAAATGTCTAATCTGCATAGCGCTACCCCAACTGGCGTAGAAAAATTCACGCATTTGCGTTACCGTAACTGGCGTTGAAAATTCACGCATGCGCATTGTGCTCTGATTGTTGACATGACAACCATTATCAACGGATCATTTAAATTACTTTTAGGTTAGTTGCATGCTTTTGAAATTAAATTGTATTTATGTTAGTTATATATTTTTTGTATATGCTTATAGTTTTAATTACATCGTTTTTCAAGTAGTTTTTTAAATCTGTTTTCGACCGATTATTTTAAATGATTCATTTTTTTTTCTTAGTGTTTGATGCATTTAAAATTAAACATTGTTAATGAATCGATCTGCTCATGATGAATCTGAAAGAAATTTGTTGACAAATTCTTGAGATATTACATAAATTAAGAAAGATATTCTTTAGTGCCCATAAGGTTTAAATGCTCAGTGACTCTGTTATCAGTAATCATATTATAAAACAATGCTTTGTTTCAGTAAAAAATATTATTATATTAATTGCAGATTAATTCTTTCCACTTTAATTTAAAGCATAAATTCTACGGCAGCTAACAGAAAATTAGAGAGATACATATTACGTTATGACTGAATGCCTTTATAATATTATGAGTAAATTACATGACTATCAAAATTTGAAGTTTTAAAATATTTTGATGAAGAATCTATTAAAGTAGGAATTGCGTAAAATATTTAATTATTAAAATTTAAAAGAACATTAAGATTGGCGAACCAGCTAGTCGCCAAAGGCGGCTAGTTTATAATAAAGGAAGAATAGTTTATCCTACTGATTTAAACATTTTAGTATGTCTATGTGTTACCTGAGGTAATAGAGTTCTTTAGCTTCAAAGCATGGCGATTGATTTCCTTATAAGAAGACTTTTTTAAGTAAACAAGTTTATATAGTATATCTCTAGGAGGAAAATATCCATAATAAGACTGAAGTTCTGGGTCTCAACAAAGAATTGTTGAAGTGCATATTGTTTTACCATTTTTGAATAACTTTGGTAAAAAACAGAATCAGAAAACAGAATCCCTAAAATATTTTCGCCGCTTTCTGCTCCTCAACAATATCATCCATTAGACCTCAAGGTGAACACAATATCTCTATGGTCAGCACAAAAACAGTTAATCAAGCAATGCTAAATTTGAATACAATACACTCCTGACTACTCGCCTAGTTTTCTTTCGTCGTAATTAAATGTGGAAAGCAAGGTTATTAAGTCATTTATTACGGACATTTTCAAAACCTAAAAACTAAGTTTTGACTTTTATCTTTGGATTATCTTTCCATATCTCTGTAATCGTTTATCATCGAAAAATTAAATCCGTTTGAGTCAGTTTTCTTAAGAACTAGGCCTATGATTTACATCAATGTTTTGTTTATGTTTCCTGTATTTAAGTTGAGCATTACAGAATTTATACTAAAATGTGAACAGTTTATTTCCTTTAACTTACTTTTTCTCAAATAAATTCTTGAAATGTACAGTGCAGTATATAAGCAAATATAAACTACCAGTACAGAGCCTTTTATTATTGAGAGGGCCGCGGCTGCATTCACATTGAGATAAATGGAGGTCTTAGTACTCAAGAAGTGAGAAAATACGTATTATAACAGTGAATTTTGATGTAAAGGCTTTGTTTTCTGGTATTGGTGGACAAAAAAATGAATTCATAGAACTCCGGACTATTCTGCTTTTTTGTTATTCGTCCAGTCTTTTCGTCACATTAGGTTGGATACTCGGGAGTCTACTGTATTAAAAAGGTAAACAATATAAGTACCAAATAATTCAAACACCATTTTACAAGTAAAAGTATCACACGAAAAATATTTTATACTGTTAGAAACATATTTGGTAATTATCTATTTAGTTCAAACTAACATATAAGAATTTCATTTGAGAGAATTTTTTGATATTTCGCAACAGTTTCGCTTTCAGCAACGTTCACTATTTAAAAGTTCTCATTTACTTCTATCAATGCATGTACTATTATAGCTTTTGCTCTATGCTTTATAAACCACATTTTCATCTAAGTACAAAAAAAAATCTTAAAGACACGGGAACTGAATAAAATTCCATCTGATGATATGATTTCGTTGCTATCACTTGGTCTCATAATAAGCCGAGTCTTAATTTTCTAGCATACAAAGTATAAACTCGGAATATACGTAATGGTGAGAAAAGAAAGACTCGAGATGTTTAATCCTAGTTTTATATGGCTTTGAATCCAAAAACACCCTTATGGGAGTAATGATTGTCTCTCTATTTATATGTGAACTGCTTTCTTATACGTACCAAAAACTGTAGCGGACAATACGTCACAAATCTGGCATATAATATTTGCACAAAAATTATTCAGTTACATTAATTTCTGTATAAAATACATGGCATAATTTCATTTTGTTTGACTTAGTCATTAATTTTGAGTACCATGCTAATACATTTTTCAGGAACCGGGTGTAAAATTGGATCGTATAATTAAAATAAATCTTTGGAATGTAAAGAGCATTTTAACAAAAACTTTAAGAATATTCGTTTTTAACAATTAATTTACAATATGATTGCAAGGTTTTTCAACGATAAACTTAATGAAAAAAGTCTAAAAACCACTTTTATTAGTGTAAATTTTAAGGTTTTTTTAATTGTAAGTATTTGATTAAATTAATAACCGTAACTGCTAGAATTGAGATAGAATTTCATTAAAGGGGAAAGTTTGCAAATCAAAAACTGAAGGAACACAACTTCCAATTACCGGTGATTCATTTGAATTGTATTGATTTCTGTATTGATTTTTGTATAACTCAAAAACAAAAACTACACGATGAATCATTCTTACAAGAATTTGGTATAATTTCACACCGCAAACAACTTAATAATTATAAATATGCAGCCTTGAATAAAGCAGCATTCCAAAATCAGCATTCTAGATCTAACCTAGAAAATCGAACATACAATTTTATATTTTTCTTCATCAAATGATCACTGACAGATTACGTCAAAGTATAAATATCTAAAACAGAAATAACAAATCGTTACCAGATGTTTGAAACTGATCTATTCAAGTACAAAAAAAAATGCAAATTGGACGGAAATTCGAATTTTATTTTTTTAATTTTTGAATCTTGTTTTATTTTTTTTCTCTCAATTATTTAATTCACTAGCAAGCATTAATTAATAATTTTTTCTACTTTTTGTGCTTTTTTTAAAAATAATGCATTGTAAATTTGATTTAATTTTAAATGATTTTTCTGAAATTCCCTTTCATATGGCGCCATATGTTTGTATAAATGTAATAAATGTTTTTTTCATAATGTTTGTTTAATAAAATGATTAAAAACTTATTAAATTATAAAAAAGTTAAAATTGTGTATTTGCATTGAGAATAAAAGATGCACAAAATTTGAAAACTAGTACGTCAAAAACCAATGAAAGTGATCTTTTCAAATTTTCTCGCATATTCTATAATAAACTTGCCTCTTTATAGATCGCTTTTGTACGGTATTTGCGTACAATAGATACGAAATATTGACTTTGCTTTGAATTTAGCATTTTTGCTGAATACATCGTGTCATCTTTCGAGAGATCTTTGGTGATTAATTCCTGGAATGGGTTAATGGCAAATTCGAAAATCGAATTTGTGTTTTATACAAGTTTTTTCAACCGAACGAAACAAAAATTTGACACAAAACTGCACTTGTAGTAATCTGAAAATCCTATACTAAATATGATGCATTTGTCATCGTGTTTACATGTTTCTGAAAGTACAAACCGACAATACATTGTTGCTTTTGGCACAAAATTTGATAGGTTTCTACAATTTAGATGTTAAATATGTGTACCAAATTTTAATCATCCAGATCTCATCACACAAATTCTTTTTCATCCCTTCGCTCTTCAGATACCATGTTTATTTATATTCGAATAGCCAGACAAACTTCTTCTGAACATATTTTACTCCAAATTTGATAGAAATCTGCAAATTTGATGTAAAGACTGTGCACCAAATTTCAACCATCTAGCTCAATGCCTTATCTTTATCACAGATAGACAGAGATATTTTCAAAAAATGTTGTTTCCGAACTCAGGGTGGTCTAAATCATGGAGTTTCGTCAAAATCTCGAGCTCGAATATTTTTACGATTGTTTTATTTTCTCTACTCTATGTATAGAAGAAAGTAAAAAATGAAAACGAAACCAAACAATAAACTCTATTCTTGCAAACATGAAGCAAGACAAGTTAAATAAAAATTTTGCGATTCTTAATACTTCTCAGTTGTTTATTTATAAATCCCAATTTTCATAAAAGATATGGAAAATAACCCTACTAAAAGAAATTTCTGATACACCGTATAGCGCATTGTAACGTGCTAGGAACAAATCATCTGTTTAAATTCGCTGCTTTCTATTACTCCTATGAATCGTAATGGAACTTTGAACATTAAAAAAAAGACGAGTGGAGAAAGTTAAAAAGCTATGCAAATGGTTACGTAAAAAAAAAAAAAAAAAAAAAAACCCTACTTACAGCCATTTCAGTCACGGAAAAAATAAATTGCAACAAAGGAATGAAAAAAATGATAATTACTGTTTTAGAAAAAAAGCGAAAAAATGTCTAATTCAGTTTCGTTTCTTAGAATTTTTTTATATGCCCTCTTTCTAGTAACCTTTTTCCCCATTCCTCCATATTCAAGAGAAAACTACTGCTATTTTTTTTTTCTTTCAAAGAACCCTAATGAAAAAATTTGATGAAAAAAAAAGGAAATGTAAATCTAAGGTCATTTGATGCAAATAAAGTTTTAATCTTTTAAACTAAATCAACTTTTAGATTTGATAAAAGCGTTTTATTTTTTAATTATTTTGCGATTCTCGAGGAGCAATTTGAAATATATCAAAAACCTTTCGTTTTTACTCAAATATGTGCACTGCATGCTAGATGGAATATGCCACTTAAGTTTTTCACAGAAGAGAATTACTGAAAAATATGCAAATCATCTTTAATAACGCGAATTCTTAATCAATGTGTGCTTATAAAGTGTGTCTCAAAAGTATATGGACATGCGATTTTTGAAGTAACCGTTGAAATAATAAAGCAATGATCACGAAAAAAAATAATTATCATATGGAATCATAAAATACGTATATTACAATACAGAAATATTATACTTGTATCACAAATTGTGTGCAAAAAAATAAAATTCAAAATATGGTGTCCCAAAAATATATGGACAATGAAAAAAAATCGCTTTTATTTCTTCTGTACCAAAAAATTTGCATATTCTGCAGTCTATACATCTGACGTAACAACTTCGGAGTATAAAATCGCAGCTCGTTCTTCAATTCTCGAGTAGTTGAAAAATGCCTCTCAACGTTCAATTCTCTGCTGCTGATATAACTAAAATTTGGCGTTTAAAAGCTCAAAATGTTAAAGTTTCTGATCTGGAATTTATGAAATTTTGTCGAAAGATGCAAATTCTATAGTAAAAAAGCTTTCAGGAAGACCAAGAAAAACATCCCAGCGACAAGACAGAGATTTTGCTTGCAGTTTCAACTCAGAGGAAGTCTATTCGTGAAATTATGAGGACTTCAGCGTTTCCAATTTCAAGATCTACCAATTCAAGATTCATCGTCGCATACAGTCAAGCAAATTTCATAGATATCGCAGAATGCGTCGGACACCTATGCTGAAATTGCACCACAGAAAAGCACGTGTCCTTTGGGCTAAAAAGTGCACGCATTGGACGGATGAATGGTTAAATGTTTCCTTCAGTGACGAAAAAAAATTCAATTTAGATGGCCCTGATATCTGGGCATACTATTGGCATGATTTACGATGAGAACCTCGTGAGTTCTTTAGTCGACAACAAGGAGGGGGTTCTCTCATGGTGTGGGACGCATTCTGCTTCAACGGAACAACCGATATTGCTTTTCTTGATGGTCGACAAACCTCTGATAATTATCAAAATGTCCTCAAAAGCAATCTACTTCCAATTGAAAATATACTAGGAGAGAAAAATTGGTAATTCCAACAGGATAATACTTCGATTCACACCTCGCACTCAACAACAGCTTGGTTTACTCAGAATCAAGTGACTGTTATAGATTGGCCAGCTATTAGCCCAGACCTGAATCCCAGGGAAAACCTTTGGGGAGTACTTGAATGGGATGTGCATGCTCATGGTCGTCAGTTCTCAACTATTCAAAAATTAAAGCAACAAGTAGAACAGAGTTTGTTCTCTTTAGAACCGCACTTTCCTCAAAATTTAGTTCGAAGCATGCCTGATAAGATTTTCAATATAATTAAAAGCAATGGATCCAAAATTTGAATTTAAATACAAAATATTTGAAAAGTCCATGTATTTTTGGGACAGCCAGTTTTTATTATTACTTTTTACACATATTCTATAAAAACTATACTGTATTTCTTTGTTGTAATAAACTTATATTATGATTACAAATGCCTATTATTTTTTTCATGATAATTGCTTCATTTTTTGAACTGTTACTTCAGAAAATCGCCTGCACATAAACTTTTGAGACGCACTTTATGTATATGATTGTTGTATTTAAAAGCTTTCACAATGATACACAATGAAATTTAATAATTATAAAAATTATAAATATTAATAAAAATCACTCAAGAAACCAGTTGAAGATATTTCCTCTTGACTCTCTCACTTATAAAGGTAGAGAGTATTAACTGATGACCATTTCTTAATTACAAATTTATTTTTATTTTTATTTTTGTTCCCCCACTGATGGGCAGTTCTTGGTCGATGCGATTATACAAGTTTATCTTTTCACCGCTATAGGAGTTCAAGAAAATTGATGGTTTCATACAATTATTCACTCGAAAATGCTACAATAAGGATAAGGTTAAACTCATGTTAGCAATACACGCAAGTGATGTTGATAACAGGATTTTTTTTTCAAGTAAATTGATGGTTTCAAACAATCCTCTACTAGAGGGGACTAAAGTAAGTAGGAAGGGTTACATGATGACGTGATAGCAACGATTCCTTGAATTCTGTGTACATATTTTGAGGTTGGATCAGGCGTACGTCGTCCAGTCACCAGTTGATCATTTGAAGCATGGCGATGAAAATCGCTCGTCTCTAAGTCGACTTCTCTGTGATGTGCGAGAAGAATGCAAGACTGTCTCATCACAGGATCTTAATCAACTAGTTATTCAACTTGATGATTCTAAATAAACGAAGGATACCCGCGTCACTAGCTGGATGACCAGCATGCCAAAATTTCGATTTTGGAGGATAAATGTTCAAACATTCCTGCTGCATGTGTTTTCTCTTAAAAAATTTCAAAGAACTTCCTGACTAATAAGGAACATCGAAGGAACATTAAGGACCATCTCATATTATTGGCGGAAATGTCCTTCAAAAAAGGGATATGTAACCTGGTTCTGTAATATGACAAATGGCTGTATCTTCATTGTGATTATGTTGAAAAGCAACCATGTTTATACATAATTTTTGGTGAAATATTAAATTTTGTTCTTAACAACTTGTATTTTTTTTCTATGGTTCATTGGAGCTTGGAAAAAATGGTCCATGTAAAAGAAAGGTCGCTATATAACAGAGGGAATTACTAGGCTATAAATAAATCGTGTGAAGGCATGATGGAACAAGAATGTGTTGTTAACTGACACAGTGTATCATGTTATGCGCTATGATTTATATGAAAATGAAAGAAACTGAGTAAGAAGTGGATGCTTCTTCCAGACAATATTCAAAATTGTATACATATATACTTCTTTGAGAGACAAAAATAAGGTTGGTTGGTTGATTTGGATGAATTTATCTGAATTTGCCGTTTAGTTGATCGAGCTATCACCTTCACAAACGCACAAGTATGAAAACCATCGATTAATTTATAAATTTGGTCGAGCATTTAAATTGAGATTAAATCAAATGACAAATTTTTTTCATTTATTTCCGCGTTTCTGAATTACATTATTCATATATACAGGAATGGACTGGCAGACATATTTGCCTTTGATGGATTTTATTTAAAATTAAAAAAAAAATTCTAATTTTGGCAACAAGACCATATACCAAATTCCACCTATATAGCTAATTCTGCTATTTAGTTATTTTTTTCATAACATATCGACAGAACTAAATTTGGAAATATTTCTTTAACACTCATGGGCATTAATCTGAATCGAACTAAACAGAGATTTATCAATTTTAGCGCCGAATGTTCCGACTTCAAGACTTAAATTTCCATATATCGTAATCGAAAAAACAAAATAGGACTAGATTAGAAATAGAATTAACAAATTGCCAACGCACATATATAAAGAGATCTGAAATATAATACCTCCAACAAAATAACGAAAATATCTTATTAAAGAAAATATTTTTCTACATGTAAAGTACGATTATTTGTGTTGGCAACATCAATATATGCTAATAATAATAAGATAATTCTAAAAAGATTTATAATTAGTTATATTAACATCCGCTTTGAAGTCAAACGGGATTAGTTTGCGAAATACCTTTAATTTTGAACACTGATACATGTTTCTGAAGCATGAAACAATTTCTTCCCTCCATAGATTGCCTCATTACATCAACAGATGTTATAAAGAAAAATAACATGAATTTGAGGTACTTTTCCTTTAGCCGGGTGCAAATGTCGCCAATTATGAACCAAACGCGAATTTGGCATAAAAAATTTGGCGGAATTCTACATTATTTTGCGATTTTTCGCTTGCGCTCTGCTGACGGACCGAATTTGAAATAATACATTGTAGATAACAGTTGCAACTATTGCTTTAATAAAATTTCAAACAATAAATTATATATGTATCGATTGTTTTACAGAGTTTAAAATAATAATTTAAAAGTTGCAACAATTTCTTTTGTAGAATTTCAAGTAATAAATTGTAGATAAAATTTATAACAATTGCTTCAATAGAAATTGAAGCAAAATATTTCTCTACGATTGTTAAAGAAAGTATTAAGTTTTAGTTCACTTTGTTTTTCTTTATTTCTTTGAGGACGACGGATTGTACGATTCTAGTTTCGTTTCTAAGAAATATCATTGAATGATTTTGACAGGTATGTATCATATTCACTTTTCGCATTTATTTTGATATTAGCTTGTTAAATTAAAAATAAAAATAAAAAAGAAACAAAAACATTCTTTTAAGAACATGCTTTTATTAATCTACATAAAAAGTAAAAATTCCTTAATTTAATTAATTTCAATTTTTTATTTTTTTTAGTTTAGAATTATTCAATATTCATTATTTAGGTTTTTTTTTAATTATTATTTTCATTTTTTATAAAAATTATTCAATTTTTATTAGTTAGTTTAAGTTAGTCCTCTTTAAAATTCTTTTGAGCTCCTGAAATAAATTTCTCTCATTTCATTAGCAGATGCCATTTCTAATATAGAAATAAAATGAAATTGAATTAATTGATATACTGTTAATTTAATTTTCTAAATATTAAAATAATATATTTTTATGAAATGTACATATGTATACAAAATATCAAAATTCAAGAATTCTAGAAAAGGAATAAAAAAATGATTGCAAAATTCCAATTTAGCAAAAAATGAAATATGTCAAGTTAAATAAAAACATTAAAAAAACTATAATTTAAATAATTATCCGCTTTGTTCAAGGCCACTTTCGTAAAAAAATATATGGAAAATATTAGAAAAGAAAAATATATGTATTTTCCATTTTTGTCTATAAATCAGAGACAGGAAAAAAGACATCGATTAATTCGCAAAAAATAATAACATGGAATGCTGTTTAAAGTAAATATTTGTTCAAAAATACAAAATGTACTGATGTATCTAAAACATCAACTCTTTCTATTTTTTCAATAAACTACCTCGGTCTATATTTGAACAAGTTTATCTATAAATGCTTATATATGCATGTTTAGAAATGAATATTGTGAATTCAATGAAATTCACAAACCTGAACTATTTATATATATTTTAACTTAGTTGATATTTTCATGTTTATTTTCTCAGTAGGCGAATTTTGTAATTAATATTTCACCGACTTTTTGATTTAATAGAGTTTTGAAATCATGCCTGTTTATGTATTTGGCATGATAATTCACTACTTTAGTATTCTCAGAATTTAATTAAGAGGTAATTGAATAATTTAATTAAATT
This sequence comes from Argiope aurantia, assembly GCA_026543865.1. Lineage (NCBI taxonomy): Eukaryota > Metazoa > Arthropoda > Arachnida > Araneae > Araneidae > Argiope > Argiope aurantia. Next base: position 860,266 of record JAPMOR010080445.1, on the reverse strand, counting down.
TCGAATAATACAAACGGCGCCATCTGCTAGTAAATTTGAGAAACAATTGGGCTGCAAATATTCACAACATTTATGAAAATAAATTTAACTTCAAGACTGAAATATAGAAATTGATTAAAAAACACTTCCTAATATACTAATAAAAGTATGATTTTAAAAAACGGTTATCATTAAATTAATTTAATATATTAATTAAAGCTTCAAGATTAAATTTGCATTCAACGTTCAGAAATATCAAATTTGAAATTGCCAAGAATTTCCCTTCATTAGTTAGGAATATTTTTAAAGAACTACTGTAAGCTTTAACTATACTTTAAACAAATCAAATTTTCTGATTTTTTTATATGACATTTATATTAAAATAGAAATAAAATCGATTCATTTTCTTTAATGCATACATAAAAGAAGTAAAATTTTTACTATCCAGTGTCTTATTATAAAACAGTGTCATTTACTATTAATTCCGTTGCTTTACTTTTTTATACACTTTTTTTTATCATTAACTCTTATTTTTTCTGACATTCTTACAAATTTAAACCTATTATAAAGAACATTTTCCCTACAAATTCCTACAAACATGCTGCTCTAAGCCTAACAAAAACATTATGCTCTACAAACCTGCTACAATTCTTAAAAAGATAAAATAAATATACCTAGCAACCATCCAAAAAATTTATATTTAGATGCCTCTAACATGTAAGATTTCGATATAAAAAATTTCACAGAATTATATATCTAAATCCTATTGTCAAAAAAGGCAATCTTACATAAATCAATTAAAAATAAGCTATTTAATTTATCTAATTACTATTTCAAATATCCGACATTAGAATTCCAAAGATAACTTGCACTACATTTTTTTCTGTATATTTCACTGGATTCCTACTTTTAAACGAAATAGGAAATATTTTATTCATAAAAATTAATATTTCATGATTAAAGAATTTGTAATTCGATCAAATTTATTAAATAATCAGTCTTTTTTTTGGTAAAGGACATAAAGTCATATGTAGAATTAATAATGAAAAATAAAATATATAAAGAAAAAATATTGAAAAAATTTATTATAATTCATAGAAAAAAGAAAGTTTTCGAAAGCAATGAATGAAATCTATCAAAATACTTCGCTTCAAAAGATACGATTATTGTTAGAGATAAATATGGCTAGCATGTATATGAATTCCTTTCAAAATTATTTCAGTGGAAATGGCTTAAAGAAAAGAAAGAAAAGGCAGAGCAACGCAGAAAATGCAATAATCGATTTCAAAAGAGTAGATAACTTTCCTAAATATCTAAGGCGCCGAACGAATTCAGCGAAGCGAAGGTAAAAGCTGAAATAAGAAAATCTTTGGAATAAATACTGGGTTTTTATCAATAAGAATCTCCTGTAAGTGGCAACAAGCAAAATCTCAAATGCGGCCATATTTGACCACAGAAAAAGCACTTAAGAATTTTTTTCCCGCGCAAAATAAAAAGATTGTGTAAAAATTCCAAATAAAAAAATCAACCCAAAAAAATAATTTGTCATTTATTTATCGTTTTCTAATCAAAATAAATTCTGTCTTTTTTTTTTCTTTTTTTTTTCAATAGCCAACGATTTTTTTAAGCAGACGATTTATCGCCTTTTTTTGCATATTGCAAAATAAATTCAAAATAGATTCATTTTGAAAATAAAATGTGCGTAGAAAATGTTAAGTTAATAAATGACAGGTATCTAAAATATGATTATTAAAGAATAAGTTTCATAATTCATACTAAATATAAAATTTATTAAATATATTTTTCTTGAATGGTTTTATTTTTTATAAACAGTTGCTCAAAATATTGAGAGTAGACCTTACTTTTACTTGATAAATCCAACTTTCAATGTAAATAATTACCGGAAAGTGCTAACATGTTTTTATTTTTACTCATAACAAATGGTTTAATTTACAGTAAAAATAAAGAAAAATCAACGAAAAACTTCTAAATTGAAAAGTTTTAGAAGCATTATAAATAAACATGCGCAGAATTTTGCCTCAAAAAATTAAGAATACAGCAATAAAATTTTTGCAATATCACGCATAGAAACAAAGTGTCACTATTAAGTTGCATGTCTTTTGGCTCTTAAAATGTCCTCTAAACGTCATGGTACCGATTCGACTCATTTTTGGTGGTATCTGAACATATTTTACCCTATTCTTCTTGCAGCACTCGTTTTAAATGGGTTTTGTTTCTATTTTTGTGTTTTTAGACCACTGCTTCGAGTGTGGTCCACAGATATTCAATAGTATTGTATTATTTATATTGAAATTTCGGATTTATCAAGTAAAAGTAAGGTGTACTCTCAATTTTTTGAGCCATTGTACATTTTTCAGAATTTACCAGTGGTAATAAATTGAGTTTTAAAATTATTCAGAACGATATATTTTTAAAGTATAAATCTAAGGATTTTCAATTATAAGGAAAATCGTCTTTCAATAATTGATCTACATTTCAAAATTGTCTTTTTTTTATTCAACCTATATTTATGGAAATGAAGCAGAAATTCGAAAAGTTCGAAATTATTTAATCTTTCGTAAAAGAATTAAAAGTTTTTAGTACATTTCATATAAGATTACGAAAATTATAGATCGTATCTTGTATTGTATGAAATTGTATTTATAGTACCTCTCAGCAACTTTTATATAAAAAACTGGTAGATTATTTTATCAGTTAGATAAGCTCATTGGAACGTTACACACAATTAATTAATGTAATATTAGGAGTAAGATTCAATGAATAATTCTGAAAATAAATTCATTTTCTGTATTAACACAGAATACCAAATAAAACAGTTATGATATTTTTCACGATTTTAGGATTTTTCGAATATCGAACGACAGCGTGGGAATATTGTATAATATCTAAGCTAATAAATTTTCTTGGCATTTTTTTTTGTTTGATAGTTTGGTTTAAATTTAAAATTCCTGTTCTGAAAAATTAATTCGTATTTTTTATATAGGTATTAAGCCTAACTGTTAAATATGTTGACCGTATGCAGTATCTTTAACAGAAAGTCGGAATCATAGAAGATTGCAAACGATAATTGAACTTTTTTTTTTCAGATTCAGTTTTACTATACGTAATAAAGGACAATAATTCTTTTCATTTTCATCACTTAATACTTTAAAGAAATTTGTCATTTACAAAAACTTGTTGCAATTGGTTGAAAAGCCAGAAAGCAATTTAAATATAGCTTAATTTGGCATTTTCTAAAAGAAAACGTGGTATGTTCTCTGCCATGTAAGTTAAGCGATGTAAGGACAACCGTCTAAATCGAGATTTCCTTTGTTATTTTCTTAATTTGAAGGAAGGAGATATATTAGGCCAGTAGAATTTGAAACAATAAATACATTTTTTGGTATTATTCTATATTGCACTCTAAATTAAAGCAATGAATATATTCATAAGATCTTTGATGGTAACATAAAAGAAGTATTGAATGGATATTAACCAAATAACTACTTTTGAGGAATATACTTATCATGAAAAAAGTACAACATTTTGCATTATGACGAGATTATTCTTTAGGAATAAGAATTAGTGAAAATGTGTAATTTTAGTAAAAATTCAAACCTATTCGAAAATTTTAAGAGGATTAAAATATTTTGAGGCCAAGTCGAAATCAAAGGATCAAATAAAAAATTATTATGTGTTGTACCATGCTTTCCTCAATACCATTCTATAACAGCAAATGAAAATAATAAATTATTTTTTTTATGTTCCTTTTCTTTCATACGCGAAAAATGTATGTTAGTTTAAATAAATAAATAAATGTGATTATGGAAATAAAAGACATTTCATTACAACATAATTTCATATTACACATACATACTCTGTGTTTGATAAGTTTACTCGTCATCGCTAAATTTTTGAGAGACAATTTAGATACGCATTTTCCGAAGGGGTCGAAACAATTAACTGGTTAATAAAGATTTATAACCATAATAAATAGTAACTTTTTGCAGCAAATCAAGGCTTAATACATTGCGGGCTATTTCGGGCATATGTACACGATAATAATATTTCTCTGTATGCCGCGTCGTACATGTGTGTGATGGACATTTTTAACGTCTTAACTGCATTGCATTATACTGAGCGACACAACTATGTATTTTATAATGATATCTAATATTGAGGTTTATAAGGAAACATCTCTTAACCATGGGTTTCGCAAATGCAGAATAATAAAATACATTAGTACCATGTGAATTCCTGTGTGATTGACATCAAAATACGCTAAAAACTGATAAAATCATAACAATTTAACCAAATCATACATTACACAAACACCTGATAACAAATAAATGCCAATAATAATAATAATATCACTGTCCACAAAGAAATATAATCCAATTCACCCTGGAACGATATGTGTTAAGAATCCGTTGAAATTTATAAAGTCTTATTATTAATTAAATAAAATGCATAAAATATAATAAATATAAAATGCAAGCTAGCACGTTAATAGAATTAAAAGATAAACTACTCATTAATATTAAGAACATAGTTTTTTTCCTTATTCGCTTAGCCATTTTTTCTTATTTTAATGCAATTTATAATACCTTATGGAGTACAAAAATTAAAAATGACACGGATTCCTTAAATAAATTAAAATCTTGTGCAAAATTTCAATATCTTTATAATAAATCTCAAAAAAAAGAATATTTCCCTTTTTAAATCAGAACTGAGTTGTTTGTGTTCCAGTTATGTTCTGGATAATATCCATTTATCTTTTCGTTTACTATCCAGTTCCTTTATCGTTTTCTTTTCTTTTTTTTCATTCATAATTACAACGGTTCATTTGTTATATTCCATTTGACGAAAAGAAAAGGTCGCATTTAGGCTAGAATGAAATTAAGCGGGAGCATAAATGGATGAAAAAAATAAATAATAAAAAAAATTCCGCTGTGAAACAAAAGACGTACTAAAACGACAGTGACAAATATAAAAAAAAACATCCACATTTCACCGTTTTTAATTGAGAAAAAGACGGGGAAATAATTGTCCACACTCATTATTTCTTCTTTTGTGTGATGTTAACTAAAAAAAAGGAATAAAAAATAAGTAAAATACAAAGTGAAAATAGTTTCCCCCTTTTCTAATGTTTTAGAACGATATTTCGTCGACTCGCTTGCTTAATTAACTGTGGCACGGAGCACGCGCAGAGAAGCTTTGATCTCCGAAGATTTAAAATGTGTCAAATATGGCGTCAAATGAAATTATGGAAAGATCATAACGGATCCTTAAATTAAGTTCTTTGTAGAATGAAATTGCTAATTGGAAATGACAAACGTAACAGATTACCTAGAAAATCAAATGGCTTCGAGGGTGTTTATTTAAAGGGATTTTTTTTTCTCCCCCAGTATTTATATTCTCAAAGAAAGCCATTATTTTTTCCCTTCAAAAAATTATGCAGTTCTTTTTTATTCAATGAATTGAAACAAATTCTTTTCAATTCTTCTGTAGTAATTTTGAAACAAAACTTGTGAAGTATTGAATCTTACATTCAAAGTATAAATGGAAATTAATTAACACTAAGTGGCATTAAGTAATTTGTTGAATAATGCTGAGATATTTTTTGTGCTTGAAAAAATTTCAATAAGTTGCTATCGAAATATTTATTTTCTTTTTGGAATCATTTAATACAATTTTAATTAAAAATATTTATACCACTAATATTATATGTAACATTGCTTTTGTTACATATGTTACTATTTTTTTCTTTTAATTTTTTGAAATACTTGGCATCAAAATAGAAAGATTATAAATAATGAGATTTAAAAAAATATTAGTATTTCTGTGAAAGTAAACATTTATAATATCTTAAAAATCTTTTCATTCAAAAAAGTTTCATTCTTTTCCTTTTTTTAAATTATAAAAGATTTCAGACTTCTTTTAAATCAAAAAAATATCTAAAAATGTAGCTTTCTAATAATGGAAATTTGTGATTTTTAAATTCAAATTTAGTGATCAGCCTGACTTAATTCAAATTTTAAACGGGTTATTCAAGAAATTATGTAAAATATTTTAATAAACATATTCAATTAATAACAAATTTAAACTGTAACTTGTAATGTTTCAAATATTGCAGAGAAAAATATTAAACCACTTAATGACAAGATTATTTTTAATATATTTATACATACTTAAAGGTGAACAAATATAATATCGAAGGTAAAAAATATTCATTTGACGTATCTTCTATAAACAGAAACGTCGCCAAATTTCGAATAATTTTTAAGGGTTTTAATTAATTATTTTAAACACTTTATTTACATATTTAAGAGCTGTGGTGATTTTTTAAACCTCAAATTCAACTTATTGAAGCGTTGTCACGATATCGAGTACGGAAATTTGGTTATAGGTTGGGTTTAAAGCCAATTTCGATTTACAAGTTAGCGGCAGGCTTTTACTCACAGATAGACTAGTGCATTTGTTGACAGAAAATTAATAATGAATTAAGAAGTATGAAAGTTCCAATAACTAATAAAGTTGTATAAAAATGATTGCATTGATTTTTTTTCTAAATTTTAATATAGCTTTAGTCACTCATTATAAAGCAGAGAAACTCAACCAGATCCGGCAAACTGGCTTTGTCTTCAGTCTTATCAAAATGGATTAACCCGATATAAATTCTTACGTCACTCACGTGAGCTCGTAAGAGTCACTTATCTCCCTCATCGCTTACTGAACATAATCTTTTGCTGTTACAAATAGGGATGTTATTAAATTAATATTGAATTTATGTTTTGAGTTTTTATAATCACTAAAATTTTTCCACAACATTAATTATATGCATCCTCAACCAACATTCTAAGCTATTTGAATAAAACTCGCAATATTTGCGATGACATATTTATCTTTATCGTAATGCGAAGAAAATCAAGATACATATTCTAGGAACATATCAGTTTTGTTAACGAACATTGTTCAACATTTGATATAATTCTACAGCTTTAGTTTATTCTAGTTCTACATGCTAATCTACTAATCAAATTTTATCCGTCAACCTTATAGTGGTTTTTATTTTCTCGTATATGAAATTTAGAGAAAATATTGCGATCGTCAAAACGTTCAAACTCTATATTTTGTGGAATCTCCACGTTTTAGACCTCCCTGCGTTCGAAAAACACAGTTTTGGGAAATGCCCATTTGTCTGTCTGCTACAAAGATAACTCAGAAACGCTTTGAGCTAGACGGATAAAATTTTGTATACGGTCTGTACGTCAAATTTTGAAATCTCTATCAAATTTTGAGCAAAATGAGAGGAGGTCCGTCTGTTCGACTGACCGAATATAACTACAAAACGAATAAAGCTAGAAAGGTAAAATTCGGTACACAGATTTAGCATCTATAGTTAGATATCTATCAAATTTTGAGCCCAATTACAACAAGCAGTTGACCGTCAGTCAGTTTTTACATTCAAAAACATGTAACTCAAAGTCGCAATTACTGAAATATATCAAAATGTGTACATGTTTGTGTGATTACAATTTGTAACTGAGCGTCCAATCTTTAGTGTCATTCGCTTACGAAAAATGGATCTAAAGCACAAATTCGATGTTCGGACACTATCAACCTCGCCAAATAACTCACCAAGGATTACATGATGGATTCCGTAAAGATGTTAAATTAGCGCCAATGGTAAATACTTCATAACTATTGTATGTCAGTGACATGCCAGACGTTCTGTTGGATAGCATTTTCGTTAGTGAGGATGCGAGAAAGTTTTGGTGAGACCACCTCCGCTGGTTAATTCATCGACTAACCAAATGCACGGACATTATTTTAAACAAGCAGGAGTGATTTCCCGAAATTTTTTCGCACACTCTCAAATAAAGGTGTTATTCCTCGTTCTGCCAGTAAGAAATTATGGACCTTTGCAAGGCCGTGGAAACAAACTCTCAGATTTTGATTCCCGCGAGCGTGAATGTGTTGTTCTTAAGAATCTAAACATTCTTTCATTTCATTCGTGTTTATTCTATTGATAGAAACCAAACTCCAACTCGGAATTGCAATTTGGATAACAAAAATCACATTACAAAGTGCTTATTTATTTTCATTTTTGCGTTTTCTATGCTATTGCTTTTACATATAGCAAGAGTAACGAACAAAACTTTCAGAAATTTGGATCAAGCTTTGGAACAAAAATACATTTAACATGTTAAATATGTATACTAAATAGCAAGATAGATAGATTTCTTATAAATGGATTTCGTTCAAAAGTAGATTTAAAATTTTCTAAATATAAAAATTAAATTATCTATATGCTATTTAAAATTAATTAAAACAAATTAATAAAAATCTAATTACAACTAATTAAATTCCAGCTGCAACTTTAGTTTTCATACTAAATTTCATCCATTTAGCTGAAAGTCTTTTGAGTCATCATATGCTGTCAAATGTTAATTTCAAAAATCTTTTGAACTCAGGGATATCTGAAACGTGGAAAACATCAAAATGCCGAATTCAGATTTTTTCGACGATTCCAAACTTTCTTATCCTACTAAAGGAATTTTAAAATATGAGAGAACAGTTAAAAACTGAAATCTTATGTTTAGAACATTACAATAGTCTCACTGCGTATATGAGAAAATTAAAATTTGCTAGGCAGACACCTCAAGCAGCGTCTTCTGACCTTATAAATAATAGGTGGAAAAACCTAATTTTTACAGGTATGCCTCCACAAACGAATAAGCGAAGTTGGGTTTTTTCGCTTACTCGTCAAATCGATAAAATACATTAACAAACTCAATGTACGAAACAACATGACCGTTCAGCATATCTAGGTAATTTGAAAGTTGAAAATGGCAGGAGGGTTTTCCTGATATATTTCTAAAAAGTAGCAATTTTTAAAGAATGCCAGACATATAAATGATTTTATTCAGAACAATGTTTATTGCTATATTTATAGGGCTATGTTTATGTATTTTATCTACGTTTTCTGAAATGTAGTAAAGAGAAACGATAATTATTTTCAAGCTAAAGGCCAAATATATGAATTATTTTTCCTTTAACAGAGAGCTCACTATTTTCTTTTTTTTTTTTTTTCTATTTCAAAAAACAAAGAAACAGTGATAAATTTCAATAAAATGCTGGGCATATGAACTGGTTTGTTCTTAACAGATATATGTATACTTTCTCTAAATAAGAATATAATAATATAAGAAAGCTAAATAATGAGCTTTTTGAAGCAAAATTCAGTTCTGTATATATGCTAATGTTTGTTATACTACTAAGATTTGTTATATATACTAAGGTGTCCATCTTAAAACACTTCAACATTTAAAAAAACTCGATATGTCATGTGTAATAATGTGCACCTGGGGGTTATTTTTTCGAATTTTTATCTAGAATTTTATTTATTTAAAAATTAAGCGAAATTTTGACGTGTTTCTGCTATAACTTCCGAAAATATTACCGCACAAAAAGGATTTTTATATGAAGTTAAAGATCAAAAATTTATCTTTTAAATGATACCAATGTTTTAACCTTAAAATTAAATTTCTATTTTTAATGAATTTTTTAAAAAATATTTTAATTATATTTTTCAACAATTTTTTTCGTACAAAATTAAAATAAAATTTAAGCTGCACGAGCACGTTTCGCATTTATGGGAAAAAATTAATCTTTTTGGAAATGAAATTTGCAAGAATATTATTTTCGGTACGTGTCTGTAGGAAATGAAACAAATAGAAAATATTATTTTTTCTAAAAAATAAATTCAAGAAAAATTATTTTATGATCTTTTGCACTCTCTATATTATTAATCCAATAAATCAGTTTTATTTTAAGGCAAGTTTTGTTTAATATGAACAGGATATTCATTCAAATCAGGGCCACACAGCTAATTTGTAAACCTTTAGTAAGACACAGATATGCTAAAATGGTCTAAATGGAAAATGATTATATTTTATGTAACTTGATTCAATAAATGCTCTAATAAATAACGAATTTTTGATTTTATATAAAGCTTCTGCTATGGAAATCACGACTAACAAAATGTTCTTGAAACACTAATATTTAAAATAAAAAGAATTAATTTCCAATCAACTAAATCAATGACTTAAACTGACTGATTTATGAAAATTTGAATATCATTATTCAATAAAAAAAGGATAATTTTAGATTTTCCATCGATTGTTTCAAAGAAAATAAGCCAATCAGCTCGCAGGATTCTCAAGATTAATTGGCCTAAGATTATGAAAATGTTGAATTTTTTTAAATTTTTAACATTCATAACTTCATAAATAAGTCTTAGTTGATCGTGGAAAATAGAAACATTCATTCATTTATTTAAAATTTGGTGTGTCCAGAATATTACTCAGAATATGATACCTTACTGCATTGAATTTAGACTTCATAATTTTTGAAATATATTTATAGGTCGGAACAAAATATTATTATTGATTTCATTTCAATCCTTTTGAAATCAAAACTAAAAACTGAACTTAATGCTTAATCTGAGAAATTTTTGGTGAATTATTCTTTGAGATATTACATAAATTATGAAACATATTTTGTAGTTCACATAAGACTTAAATACCGAGCGATTCTGTTTGCAATACTCATATTCAATAATAATAAATAAATAAATAACAATAACGATGATAAATAAAATAAAACGCTTGGTTTTATTAAAAAATATCTTTATATTAATTGCAATTTCATCATCTCCACTTTAAATTAAAGTTGAAGTTTTACCGGAAATGGCAACAAATTAGCAAAATATATATAGTAAATTGAACGAAACGATCCAAACAACAGTATAAATTTGGTATGACTATCAAAATTTGAAGATTAAAAATGTTTTGTTTGAGAATCTATTAAGAGACCAGTTACTTAAAATATTTAATTGAAAATTGTTGCGATCGGTAATACTGGCGAACCGGCTGGTCGCCAAAGGCGGCTAGTATTTAATAAAGTGATTTTCTCCCATTGTTGAAAGCTAAAGAAGAATTTGTTAAATATTTGCGAACTTTATATAACGAATTAAAAAAATGAAGTTACGGTACCCTGAAACTCAGAAAATAAATGAACCGGGTAATCACATTCCTACAAACGTTATGATGTCACGAGTCCAGTCAGCATTAGAAACGTTCATACGAAAAATAAACAAAATATTTGCAGCAAATTTATTAAAATAACACAGTTTTAAGATTCATGACAATTTGGTGCTTAAAAATAATTTGTAAATGGACATTAAATTATGACTAAGAGATTTTACTAAAATAAATAACAATAATATCCTTGGCGAATCAGCTAGTCACCAAAGACCGCTAGTTAATTATTAAAGTTTCAGCAATGGCAAATTTTGCAGATTTTTGAAGCTTCGTCAAAATATTATACAATACTATCACCGAAATATTAAACGATTTTTATATAATTGTGAATGCTATACAGTTGTATTTTATTCAGATTTTTAAGCATAATAAATGTTTTTGCTTTTTTAGAAACTAGTTTTTATTAATTTCAGAGAAAAACGTCATTTTTAAAATTACGCTCACAATTTTGAGTATAAGCCGATGATGAAACTCTCAATTTCTTTTTCACTCATGGAAGATTAACTTCTAAAAATTCTAGAAATCTGTTATTTGTAAATACTTTTGAATACCTTCTATATGTCTATCGTAGGAAAATAATTATAATATTTTGAATATTAAAATCAATACTGTAAAAATATTTCCAAGTACAAATATGTGCCAAATTGAGTTTCAAACATCATTTGACCAAAAAAAAATTCGATATATTTGTCATTGGATATGTTTAAATTACTTTTGCAATAGATTTTTTCCATCTTATAATTGAAGTTATAAAACGAAATTATTGAAACCTTTATCTAAATAAAATTGATAGTTTTTGTTTATTCTTATAAAAATATTCTTCAAGTAGTACCAATCCTCTTAAAACTAGATAAAGTTAAAAGAAGTTTCAAAAAGGTGAAAAGTACAACACAAGTCAAAACATTTGACTACAGAATATTCCCGGTAAAGAAGCTAGTCGTCGAATACGACTGGCAATAAAATTAATGGAGATTCGAACCTCTGGTTTTATACAGAATTCACCTGCCTGCCTTTATATACATTTTAATAATATATATTTTATTATAGCAACGATAATGTTTTTGCAAAAAAAAGCTAACTATGTTTAATATTATAAAAATAAGCGTAAGTATGAATCTAGTGACTGAAATAATGAAACGTTAAGATGTGAAATAAAATTAGAAACATTTTTAAAAATTTATCAAAAATAAAGAAAAATTATTTGAAAATAAAATTAATGTCATTGAAATCCTTACTGTTTAAAATTAAAGTTTTGAGAAAATAGTATATGTAATTGCATGCACCGATGTTATTAAAGAAAAACTTTTTTTTATTGAAGAAAAACTTTTCTATTAAACCTTTTTTCTAATATCTTTTCTTTTTCTTTCAGAGTGAACACTTACTATCAAAAAAATACATATATTCCGAATTTGGTAGATCTTAGTTTCAACGGCCTACACTGTAGAAAGTTTTCAAAATTTTTTACACCTCTCTTCATGCAATTTAGAAATACTATAAATATTATCACGCTAAAAACTTCAGAATATTCCTCACTTACTTTCTTTAAAAAATTTGAGCTTCTGTATTGTGAGCTCTACTGTTTATTTTGAAGTATTATTTAGTACAATTTAACATTCAAAGTATATTGTCTTTTTAATATTTTCTTAAATTTTTACTTAAGCTGTTAATTTTTAAAAATTATTCGTATTTTTTTTTACTATTTATCGAAATTTTTATTATTTTTATAATTATTTATCAAAATATTATTTATTATTTATTACAATTACTATATACAAAACGCAGTTTTTTACTGCTATTTCAATTAAGGAAATTATTGCTTTCTTCTATTATATTCATTTTTATCTGCCTTTTTTTTATTTGCAGATATCTTTTTTTTAATCTGCCTTTATTTATTTTTATTTAAAAAAGACATTTTATTGCTGTTCCGTCAGTTCCAAACTACCAAAACAAAATTAAATGGCTAATTTTTTTTATCTAATCAAACATATTCTAAGCCTTGTATTAATAATCAAACATATTCTATATATTATATCTCTTTCATAAACATCATATTAGTATCGTTTTCTGAACATTTTAATTAAAATTCAGACTGCGTCTGGAGCTAACTCCTACTGAATCTTTTAAGTGCGCCATTCATAATAAACACAGACAGGTAATCTATTATGTTGATTTACTTTTAAAAATTAAACTTCTAAATATCTTTTCCTTTACCATGGGCTTTTCAGCATTTTAATTTATAAATTATTAAACAGATCACTACACATTAAAAAAAATATTAACAGTGTAATGATGTTTCTGTTGCATATTTCACTAACAAACAAGAATTCATTCTAAACAAAGTATCAGTAGAATTTTTATAATGGCCTAAATTTCTATTTACTAATTAAATACACATAATATTTAGGTTTTTTTTCTGATTTCATATGTTTGGAATGATTATATGACATTATCTTGCATAATTCATCATTAAATGATAATTTTAGAAAAACATTTAAATAAAAATATTCCAGATTATTCACATATAGCAAGCTTGTTGTTCAATAATTAAATACGTACCATGGCTAGCATGCTGCCTTCCATTGTCGAATAATTAATGATACATGTATAAACTCAATTATGCATATTAGTTAGCATAATGATGCCATACACTTAGTCAATCATTCAAGTAAGGTCATTGAGTGTTGCAGTAAAAGCATTGGTTAATACAAATAATGCAAAAAAAATGAATTAAAAAATCGTTTTCATATAAATTTGCTTTTTCCATTCTTAATATAATTATATAAAAACATTAATGCAATTCTAAAATATTGAATATATTTCACCAATGTTTATATTGGTTGTATTAATTGTTGCAATAAAAGCATTAATTTATAATAATAATCCAAAAAATTGAATTAATAAAATAGTTTTTCATATAAATTTGTTTTTTCATTATTAATATAATTATATAAAAAATTAATGCAATTCTAAAATATTGAATATCTTTCGCTAATGTCTATATTTCATTTAATTTTATTCATTAATATTTTGTGACAGATTATCTAAAGACAAATATCATCATAATTAGGACAATAACGATTTTTTAATAAAATTCAAAAATAGGTTTTCAATTAATCTATATGTTTTTGCTATGGCTTTCACTTTTGGAGGATTCGACTAACAACAATATTAAGTAATCAATATACGTGTTTTTTAAATTTATTTTTTAACAATAGAACCATCCTGTAAATCATATGATTTATTTAATTCAAAATCTATCAGAATAATGAAATTTTTATTTTAATTTACTAGTGCCACAGCAATTTTTATACTCTCTTATTAATAAGTACTTAATAGTAATTAATTAACTCTCACATAATATACGTTTAATTATACTTCATTAATTAAATTTGAAAATCCATTAATCCTCTTACAAATTAAACAAGAATTTGATGATTATGAGAATATAGAGATACAAAGGATTTTAAAAGCAGATGATTTAAATAAAAAAAATAGGAGGGGAGATGTATTATGTTAAGGGATTTAAATTATGATTCAAAGATTTTTGTATTCGGGGTTTAAATAAAATTTACCCTTTCCATATATGTATAAAATATGTAGTTTATATATAGAATAAATATATCAAGAATATTTATATATAGAATAAGTATATCAAGAATATTTCACTGCATATAATTCCTTAGAATCAAAGAACTGTATAACATTTAGAATTCATAACATTTGCAGAAATATATTTACTAACTGAAAAACTAAAATATTATCATTTACGCTACAAAGAAAGAATTATTACAAAGAAAGAATTATTGAATAAATGTTTGAGGTATTATGCAAATTAAAAAAGGTTTGCTGTAGAGTCCATGAGAATCAATGTAGAATTATTCTGTTTTCTGCACTCCCATTTTTTTTTCAAAAAACATGTTTTGTTTCAGCTGAAAGGTTTTTGTATGAATTGAAGTTTAATCCTTTCCGTTTGAATTTAAACTTAACATTTTACGAGAATTTACAGAAAATTAGAGAAATACATAGCACAACGAACATAACAGCATAAAGCTTCTAAAATATTGTGAGCTATATGACGAGTTTGAAGCTTAAATATTTTGCTATAAAAGCTATAGATCAAATTATATTACATTCTCAGTTGAAAATTCAAATTATCATTAATTTTGGGGACACAGCTTATCGTCAAAGGCGACTAGTAATAAAGATGTGTGTGTGTGTGTGTGTGTGCTTGCTGTTACTTTACAGGCCGACCGTATGATCTACTGCTGTTAAATTTGACACATATGTTTTGGTGGCTGGCTGGGTGAAAATGTACACCTCGAAGCGATTTTTAATTATAAATTGAAATTTTTATTATAATTTTTAATTAAAAATTGTTGGATAATACGGGGTTTTCCACGATAACTTTTGAAATTATTACTGCTCAAAAATGAATTTCTCGCCATTTCAAACATTTAAAAGATTGTCTTTTTAATGTTACCAATTTAAGGAATATAAAAAAGTTTTAATAAATCTTTCAGTTTAAAAAACTTTTTTTTGCTTAAATTCTAACAATAGATTACATCGTTGCCACGAAGTTTAAACCATTCTCACTGTTTCATCAATGATCTGACTGCTCGATTGTCTGCATTGCCAAGAGTTAAAGAAATAATCTGCTTATTTTACGAAACTTTTAAGAAACGAAGTTACACTAACTCGAAATTCATAAGATAGATGAATCATACATCTACATCTTTAAAATAGTGCCAGGATATCATAGGACTGATCAATTAGAAAGTTTCATGTACAAAATAAATAGAATTTAACTATGATAATTAAAATAACATGGTTTTAATGTGAGACAATTTAGTGGAATCATAAACATGGAATTATTAAAAAAATTAAAATTAAATCTTCGATCACAAATTTCAAGTTATCATGTGAAATTATTTTTCTTAATTAATTTAAGTCATTAACCAGTTTAAACCGGCTGGAAACGATCACGAGACTTCTCTCTCATATTATATATATATATATATAATGATAATTTTTTAAACGTTCATTTTCAATTTTTCTAGTTGCCAAACAAAGTTTTGCAGCTCGACCGATTTTGAGATGAAATAACAGCTATAATGTCGTAGTTTTACGTCAACCTTTAAAAAACGCATCTGCTATCAAAGAAGGATACGTAATAATAAAACAACACTGGTAAAAGCAGGTCAACCTTTTAAAAACGCATCTCCTTTCGTACAAACATACGTAATAATAAAGCAATACTGGTAAAAGCAAGTAAAAAAAATTGTGCGGTTAAAAGATGATGAAAATTGCCATTTATGCTTTATTTATTGCCTACGCGATTTCTAGCTTCAATATTCATTGCCTTCACGATTTCAGGCTTCGAAACTCCCAACCTAAACATCATGTTCTCACATGATAAAAAA
Organism: Argiope aurantia; assembly: GCA_026543865.1. NCBI lineage: Eukaryota > Metazoa > Arthropoda > Arachnida > Araneae > Araneidae > Argiope > Argiope aurantia. The sequence continues at coordinate 843,759 of JAPMOR010080445.1, read as the reverse complement.
AAACGATTTAGCTGCAAACATATATAAACAATAGTTTCAGTGAACCAAGTGGTCACCCGAGGCGATTAGTTAATAAAATGAAATGCAAATGAAATCAGCATAAATTTTTAGAGCTCTGTATATATTTTTTAGGAAGTAATTCAAAAAATGTTAAATTATTATTACTGCATTCAATAATTTAATATAGATTTCCATTATTATATTTTGAATAAAATTCCTTTTGTATAATTTGTTGTTGCTTGATTAGTTCTGTATAAATAGTTCATTTAATTTTATGTAAATAATTCACAAAGCAGTATTTCGTTACAAAGTATACCTCACTGTAAAGCAAATAAGTATATAGCAAACATGAATGGATTTCCAATTGAGCATAGCCCAAATAGATACCAAAAAAGGAAAAAGGAAGAAACAAAGGCTACGAATCTAGATGATAAATTATCCCCATGTTCATCTCATTATTCACCGATGCATCTTTATTAATGATAATAATATATTGTTTTTTAATGTATGTTCTACTTTCTGAAGAATCAAGACATTCACCATGTGTTGAATAATAACAGTGCTAAGCTAAATTTTTAAGTACTGAAGATTCAGAGATTAGATTTAGTACCTTATCATCATTGTGTTATATCACCATGTTGTGAGAAGTTAAAAATAATAAATATCATATAATGCGTTCCGTTTTATATTAAAATCTGCTCTGCTAAACCTTTATTTACCGACAGTACTTTAAAATACCTTTTAAATAGGCTAATATCTTCACGATATGACTATTTTTATAACAGTATTTGAAAGAGCACGAGGAACGTATTTCCAATAGAAAGCAGTAGATAACAACTAAAAATAATACTACAAATCTTATTATTAATTTAATAAATTACTTTTCTTCCTGGCTTTATTCTGTATCAAAACTTAACTAATGTTTCAAAAATAAGTTTGAAAAATTGATGGTAAAATAATTCGCTAAATAAAGGGCAAAATCAAACAAGAGCAAAAATATTACTTTATAGTATTTTTTTTCTATAAAAACCGTTTATTGCGTTAGATAGAATTTTAAAAGAATACATAGATCAAAAATAAACTAAATCCAGAAAAAAACAAAAACGTTACAAAATGTCATAACTTAATACATAAAACTGAGATGAATACCTCCCAGCCATCAAGAAGTTACTCGCAATTTTCATTATTCATTAATTCAAAGAAAAATATTCATGTGTACCCATCATAAGAATCGACCAAATTTGCTCAATTGTGCCATTAGAAAGGCTTTTAATATATTTATGAAGTGTAATATGAAATTATACCAACAGATTGAATTTGGTTGTACAACAAAATGCAGATGAAATTATAAGTACCATTTAAATGCAAAGAATGTGATGAAAACAAATGGTTAAAATAAATATAACTGCATCTTATTTTCAAATTCTTCATATTGTTCATTTTTAAAAGATTTCTTTCGTCTCAACATACTACATATTTGTTGTTGCTTATAATGGCACTTCCCATGGATAAACTTGCTGACGAAGTCAGTGATTTTAAGCCAAGGGATCGTCTCTTGTTTTAGTGGCGCCAACTAGGGCCAATAGTTTGTCTTGCCTACTCACGCATCACATTCGCTTGCACAACCCCTTTTTACAGGGGGGCACATTGACACATCTCACAGATAGGACAGCTGAAGAACAACCATGCCCGAACCGGGACTCGAATCCAGAACGCCCAGGTCACGCGCTACCCTTATGCCAGGACGCCGGCCTACATATTTATAAGGCAAACATTTGTTATGAAACTACAGAGAAACCTGATTAAGTAAAAACAAGCGAGGCAATGACAAAATTTCAACATAATTAACATAAAAAGTTCATTAATTTTAGAATAATTTCAATAAATAAATAATTTTACTAAAGAAACAATATACTCAGTTTTTAATCTAATGATTGTACAACTAAATTACAAATAAAGTATTGCAAACCACTTCAAAAAGGTATTTCAAATTTTTTAGAAAAATTTAGAAATTTCTATTTTTTTATTCCAAATACATTGAGCAGCAATAAATTAAAGGACACCAGTAAATTAAAGTCTAAAATATTCTCTTACATCAGAAAGAATTCATTTTAAAAACGAAATGAAAAAAGCAGTTCAATGCCCGCCCCCAAAAATTCGAGCCAGTGAAAAATTATAAATATGCTAATTACCACAAATTCGATTGTTAAGCAATAAATCCAAATATGTCTGATTTCCCCTAGACACATAATTGTCTACACAATGAGAAATTATGATTAAATTCAAATCCAATGCCAGAAAATTTTGAAAAATCATGAAAAAATACATCCTGAACTCTATTAAGATCTAAAATACAATAGGCACTTTAATTTATTGTATTAATGATGTCTGCATAATCAAATTCTATTTGATATAATAATCAAATTTAATACAAGCATTCTTTCAATCTGAAGAAAAATTTAGGAAAAGACGAAGAATTTCAAATCAATTATTAAAGTTAAAAATTTTATACCACAAATATAAGGCAGATATACAGATGCTAAGTGATATGACAAACATATGACATTTTTAATTCATCGTACATCAAGAAAAATCATAAAAAATACATCCTGAATTGTGTTATGATCCAATATACCATAAGCACTTTAATAAATCAAATTAATTTGTTGTAATAATGATATCTGCATAATCAAAAACTACATAATATAAAAACCAAATACAAGCAACCTTAATCAAATCAAAATTTAGGAAAAGACTAAGACATTCAAATCAATTATTAAAGTTAAATTCTTTTCATCTCATATAAATGGCATGACAATTTTAATTCATCGCTAACACATCAAGAAGATATTCTGTAATACCATCTTTCCTGCGTTTCGGTTCCTATGCCACAGTA
>JAPMOR010080445.1:818598-840853 GCA_026543865.1 Argiope aurantia | reverse complement strand
AATTTTAATTCATCGCTAACACATCAAGAAGAAATTCTGTAATACCAGCTTTTCTGCGTTTCGGTTCCTATGCCACAATAAACAAAATAACTGGGTCGAGAAAAAATCGAAATCCAACACTCTTTCAAACATTTCCCACTTACATTATCTATTTTTTCACGGATGACTAGATATGTCTTAACAATGGGATTGATAGCACTGCCAAAAGACTGTAGCGAAAAAAAATAAAGCAAGCGTTGTGAAAGCAGGAATTATGTCTTGCTTCTTTCATGGTAGCATGATCTCGTAAAAGAACAGAAATAACGATATTTCTTGCGTTGACGAATTAAGATGAGGAAATGTCAGCGCACCTGATGAAATTCTTTGAATAAATATCTAAATATTAAATATAAAATTGTCAATATTTTTATTTTCATGTTAAGTATAATTTTTAAAATTCTATATTATATATGTATATATATATAAACTATAATTTAGTTACGTTAAAGATTTTCCGTAAACCTCAAAACATTTTTTTTTTGGAAAAAAAAAATGTTCTTTTCTTATTTTTAACAACAGACATAAAAAAAATAACATTCGATTTTATAAATGGTTATTTTAATGGATTTAATGTCATTTCAAGAACTTTTTTAGTACACGTATTTAAAATTAGCAAACCATTTTTTAAAATTCTTTTTCATAAATATTCGATATAATTCAGGTTTCCCCTCCCCCATCCTCTACAAAAGAAATAAGCCGCTATCAATATCATTTTTAGAACACCTTTAAGGAACACTCAAATTTAATTTAGTAAATAAAAAAATACAGTTTTTGAGAAAAATTTGGTGGAATTTTAACATATTTGATAAATTACTCGACAAACTGAAATTGTGATATTCATTAAATCCAATTATTGATAACTAAAGTTTAGATATATTCAATAAACAATTAAATAAAACAGAAATTGGCAAATTATTATAAATGCAAATTTTGATAATAAGAGTTTAAATATGCCTTTTATTAAGTATTGCAGTGCTATTTTCAAATCATGATTCTAAGTAATTTTTACTATTGCATTGTATTTAAAAAAAGGATTGTAAATAATATATATGTTTAATATTGTGGGATTCTCATTTTATATTTTAATGCGCGTCCAGCTTTATATATTTCGATTGCATTTTAAAATGTTTAACCGATTCCATCAAACTGTATATTCGAAATCATAGAATATTTATTAAGTATTTCAAAAATTGAAGGAAAATCAGTCAAAATTATTGCAGTGGGAATAGCTCATCATATATTTCATTCGTTTCAAACATAAAAAAGCTGTTTAAAATTGGTGGCTAAATAAGAACTTTCGTGTCATAAAATAAAATTTGAATCTTTCTGTTCCATATTTTTCTCTATCTAATTGTTGAATAAAACCTCTTAAACTCAATACTTATTTTTTGATTTTTATGGGGGGGGGGGATCAGTCTCAACAGTTTTGAACAAAATATATTTAGAGTAAAAAAATAAAATTTTAATTCATTCAACTTTTATTAATTGTATCAAAAAATATTATTACGTATGATTAATCTATTAAAATAAAAAGTGATATCTGCTAGCAAATTAAAAAATAAATTCAAATAAATTCTTTATAAAATTTTATCACAATATTTATTATGTTATCGATGGCAACATATCAATGGTTAAAACTTCGTTTCTCTTTATATTGCTTCTAAGATACAAATATAACCTAAAATAATATCAAACTAATAATGGATTTCAAAGTTCGGAAATAAAAGTCGTTAAAATGAAGTTACATATATAGAAAGTTTGTATGTCAGATTAATTTCGCAGTTTTTATTATCGTAACTGTCTAATTCCCAAACAAATGATTTATTGATAAGAAACTAACTGAATTTCATTTGAGATAACACCTTATTTATGGATATTAAAAGGCGACTTCAAACTTCTATTTGTAGATGATGTTTCTTAATGTAAATCTTTAGAAAATGAATATAAAAAATCACTTGTTAAAAAATGATGCTATCTCCTTAAACAACGTTTATGTGCTCTTTTTTTTTACTGAAAAATTTTAATTTTAAATGTCAACAGACATTTAAATTGTCACACAGAAATTACAAACTAATGTTAAATTTAACTTAAACTATAAATACGCATTTTTTTCATTAAAACAAGTTTATAATTTAAAATTTAGTTAATTCATATCATAAAAAAGTGCTTTTATTCAATAAAATTTCGTTATTAACATAAAAATATAATTCAATTCCAAAATTCTTATTTTTACATTAAAATTTCAGCTTAAAGATATTTAATTTTAAATTCCTTAAGTTAAAATGTTTATAAAAATGCCCCCGGAATGTTATTAATTGTCAAAATATATAGAAATTCTTGTTCTCGTACATATATATGAAAGTTTATTAAAAGTTAAAATGCCAAAAAAAGCTTTCAACTTACGAATTTTTTTTCCAACCAATTTTAATATTAAAAGAACATTCTCTTTTCTACAAATAAAAAATTTTGAATGAAATATTTTCATTGCAAATTTATCTACGTAATCTTAACTCGTTCACATTATCTACAAACTGCTATAGCTTTTAAAAAGTCGCCGTATGCTTTATTTCTAGTGTTTAAAAAAAGAGAATACAACATTCCATCAAGAACATACCTGCACTTCCGGTTTCTGATAACACAAACAATAAAATCCAATATCCAATTCCACAGTTATCCGGGAATATATATTCCAACAAAACAAATTATCAGCAAGGAACGGAAAACACAAATGCGAGCAGAACGATCCAGGGGAATGATATCTGGGAGGGACCAGCAAACAATTCTGGAATGAATTTCCTTAGCGAAACCCTTTTTTCGAACAACAGCCAGACGATAGCTTTCAGCTCGCAGGTAGACCCGAAAATGAACTCTCCAGTTTCACCGACAGCGCCACTGCCAAGGCGGCCATGACAGTTTGCGGTGCTACCCCCCTTTCGAACGTTCGAAAATTCTGCCCCCCCCCCCTCCGTCGAAAGACAGCTGCTGGAAATCCCCCCTCCCCCAGTATGAAATTCCAACAAACAATACCGGTCCGGAAAATGGGGCTTGGGAAGATTATGAGGAATAAGTGGAAAAAGGGCACTTACCGACGGTCGGGCGGCTGAGTGAGGCCGCCCCGGCTAAGTCGGCATGTCCGGCTTTTTCTCCAAGAATGGATAGTAAACACCTTAGCCGGATTTTTTAGCTTTTTACGCCAGAGTATCTCTCAGTGGTGTGGCTTAGTTACGAAGGATGGCCACCAGGGCGGCGCCCTAAGCAGGGGCGTAAGGAAGAGGTGAGAAAATTGGGACAGTAAAAGCTGTAAGAAGTGCGCATGCCGAGAAATTATCGTTTTTTGTCACTTTGCCATTTAAACGCGAACTATAGATAAATGTCTTAGATAGATTATGCTATATTTCTCGTCTTGTATGCATTGATAAGAGTGAAATTTTTTACTTTTATATGGATTTTCCTCAATGTTTCAATGATTTAAATTTTTGAAAGATTCAACTTAAAATAGATATATAAGCTATGAAAATCTGAAAACTTAAAGCGTTAATGATAGGAGGCACTAGAAGCGTTTTTGTACATAAATCATGCGACGTTTTTGGTCTACTACAATCAATAAATTTAATACAATATGCATAGTGGAGAGATTTCGTGATATTTTGACCTCAATAATTTCCAGAATAAACAGCTAAACATTATTATGCAGATAGGACTTGATCGTATTTTTATCGAAATCATACTTTTTTGGGAAAAAAATTATCTGAGTCATTTAAAAAATTGCATTTTACATTATTGGAGTTTGTTTCTCATTTCTTTTATAACAAAAAAGATTTTTTAAGCATAGCTAATTTTTCTGAAAGAAAAAACATTTTTAAGTGTTCTGTTATTAGCATTTATTTAAATTATTATAACTTGAGTTTCATTTATAAAGAAAATATTTATCTTCCACGTTGTTTTTTTTTCTCATAAATTGTGCCCAATTTTTTTCATTTTTGGAATAAGACACCCTTTTTCTTAGCCTTGAAATATATTGAAGAAATTATGTACTGTTCATTTTCCCCGGACAGAAAGTTGCTTTAAATAAAATCCCATCTATAATATCATTTATCACTTGAAGTGATTTAAAAACTTATTAAAGGTCAAGCTAAAACAAAATTATTTGATCTGTTTTCATTCTAAGAATTATTGAAATATTAAATTATTTGATAAATTTCAGATTGCAGTTTATTGAAATAATTAAGTAAAGCACAGAGAAAAAATAAAACTGAAGAATTCTTTCCGTCGAAATTTATATTATAAAGTCCCTAATAATGTAGAATCAAAAATGGGATTTATATATTAAGCAGCAAAATATATTCGATTAATAGCCAAAAAAATGGGCCCAAAAATAAACATTTTTTTCTCTGTTGATAATTTTTTTGATTTTGTTGTTATTGTTTTTTGTAATATTTTTTCGTTACAATTTAAAAAATGGTGTCAATTTATACTCACATGATTCAAACAAAAACAGGAAAAAAAAACGACTCGTTTTGCCGAAATTTTTTCAATTTTGTTTCTTTGATAGCTGTTTCAAAGTACGTAAAAGACAAGAACTGAAAAGCTTAATTTGTACAATGATATCTCGTCAATAATTATAGTATGAATATGAATGGAGTCGGCCAGAAACATGATTAGCTTTTCGAAAATCATGAAATTATTATTCGTGAAGGAAAAGGGCATAGATCGATTTCCAAATGAATAAAAGGTATCGATTTGTAAACACATGCAAGAATAAATTATGATAAATGATAAAAAAACTATATATTGCCTCTGTACAGGATGTTGCCGAATTCGACCGACAAATTCAAAGGGGGAATAATAGGCTTTAACAGGATAAAGAATCATCATAATACATGGGGCTCCACACGAAGTTTAATTGGTGAAAATCGTTAAAATATAGAGTCGGAGAATAGTTGGAAACTGTAAATAATTAATAAAAAATAACAAATGGTGTTTCAACTATAAACTTTTTATAAGTGAAAGAACATTTTTAAAAGTTTTTTTATGCTAGTAACATGTGGATTTGATGATCTAGGAGATCGCAAATTACTAAAAATAAAAGTAATTTAGAACCCATATTTTTCAAAAATATTAAAACTTGAAGAAAAATAAAAGCTTGAAAATGTAAGGTATTTTATATTCTATAATTTTATATAAGTGTGTAGTACGAGAACTGGGGAGTTTTAAAGATATTCAAGAAAAACTAGAATGGGATCAGAAAACATCGCTGCAACATCAGTACCGATGTTCGCAGAGAGCATTGTGCAATTCGAAAGATTGGCTAATTCAGAGAAAGGATAGTAGGCATTAAGTAGAAGAAAAAATTCCTGAAAAGCTAGAGTCACAGGTATGAAAATCACAATTCGGGAAATCGGAGGTATAAAAATCGGATTTTTAATGAAAGTCACAAATCAGGTGGAGTTCGAACACTGGATACTTAATGCCACACAGGAAGATGCACCCTTTTCTGATAGGGTTTCATTCTCAGATGAAACCTGCTTTACGAGATAAGGTATCTTCAACACGCACAATGCGAATATTTGGTCATTCGAAAATTCCATATCACTATCTCGAACTTGCAACACAAGTTTGATATTAACATCTGGGAAGAGTCTTCTATTTGGACCGTATCTTCTGCCCGAACGCCTCAGCGGCAAAAAGGGCCTTGTTTTCTTCCAGCACGTTGCTCCAGATTTACTGCAGGGAACATTGAAAATTTGTCTAATGCATGATGGAGCACCAGCACATTTTAGTTACATTCGTGACATCTGACTTGTTTGCGAATAAAGTTTAGCGATCATCATTTCTGCAATGCTCATTAATGAACACTTGCTCACTGCTTTTATTTTTCTCGAACGCAAGAAGAATTTACATACGACAAAGCCTCTTCTTTTCGATTTCCTTTTTCCTAATCCTCACATTCATTGCGCCATTCTCTTCGCCAGACTCATTGTCTTTTCGACGTCTGTTTTTGCGATTTTCACCGAATAACCTGCTACCTTATGTTTTCCAGTAATTTTTTACCTGGAAAACAATCCATTTCATCTGTAAAACATATTCATCTGGAAAACTTAATGCCTATTATACTTTGCTTTGAATTTATCTTTCGAATTCCACAATGCTTTCTGCGAACATCGGTACTGATGTTGCAGTGATGTTTTCTAGTTCCCATTTTAGTTTTTCTTCAATATCTTTAAAACTCCCCAGTTTTCACACTGCATGTTTATATCAAATTATAGAACATAAAAGTCCTTACATTTTCAAACTTTTATTTTACTTCAAGTTTTAATATTTTTTCAAATATGGGTTCTAAACTACTTTTTCGTTTCAGTAATTTCCGACTCTGTAAGATCATCAAAACCGCATGTTACCAACATAAGAAAACTTAAAAATGTGCTTTCACTTTAAAAAAACGTCGTAGTGGAAACATCATTTGTTATTTTTTTATTAATTTTTTACAGTTTCCAACTATTCTCCGACTCTCTATATTTTTGTGATTTTGTTGTTTGGGACACCAAGCTATATGGCGATTCTTTATCTTCCTGATGCCTACTACCAGTCCCCTTAATTTGTCGGTCGAATTCGACAACACCCTGTAGAGCTCAAAATTGGAAGCAGTATACGAGAAACCATCGGAATGTGTATGAAATAAAAATATCTATGTTATTTGATAATGCCATATAACTGAAGAAACGCCAACAAAAAATATGAGATTTTCTAATTTTTTAGTCAAAATCTCTCACATTTTATGTAAAATGATTATAAAACTTTGTTACCCAAATACTACGAGTTAAACAATATAGATTGCACTTTTAAATATTACAAATACACATCTATTTTTATAAGCAAAATTCTTTTTTACTTATTCTTGATTTTTTTAAATATCAAAATCATTTCATTAAATTAAATTAAAAATTATAGATAGAATGAAGCACGTAGATGGGCGTTTGATAAAGGAGTGGAAAAAGTCTTTATAATAAATTTCTTCAAGCACCCACCCATTTATTTATATAGGACACTAATTATATCGGATTTCTTCCTAGAAATGAAATTTCATTAAATTGTTAAAATTATGTAAAGAACAAAGAACCAATTGCACTTTTGAAAATAGCATACGAAAGATTTTTTTTTATTCTAGCCTTTCGTAAATGCCCATTGAGATAATTAGTATTCTATATATAGGACATTAGTCATCTCGAAATCTATCAATGGAAATGAAATGTTATCTGAACTTTGATGTTTTTAACACAATTTAAAAGAATTTTACTGAATTCAGTAGGGAGTTAAAGATGAAATTATTTTAGATCTTTTCATTTGTTACAATTTGAGCGAGTAAATATGCATATCACAATGTTGGTTCGAATTATTACAGACTAGCTTCATTTGGCGACCAAACAATTAGTCAAAATTGATGGTGGTTAAAATTTTCAATTAATTTTTTTTATATAATTTGATTTTAATAGTTTCCTTGGCAAAATATTTTTAAGCCTGAAATTTCGATAATTATATAACTTTTTAATAATCATATAGCTCATCTCGAGAAGTATTTTGCATGCAAGTAGGAACAGTTTTGAAAAGATACAATAATAAAAACTTTAATGAGGCTTACTTACAGATAAAAAGAAAGCGATATAGCGTGTCTGTTCATACACAACGGAAAAAAAAATCAAACGCATCCGAGTAGATTCGGTGATGAATTTTTTAAAAATAATACATAAGCATTTCTTAATGTATCAGAAAGCTAAAACGTACTTGAAAAGTCACTAATAGAAGTAAAAAATAAACTAATTGCCTTTAGTTTAAAAAAAAACTGCTTACTTAAAGAAAAATTAGCAACATTTTCAGTTAAGAAAAACATCGTAAGTTAAAAAAATAATGGAAATATTTAATTTTTATTTCATCTATATATATCTCAAACTACATAAAATGGAGTAGACCACAAGATAAAAATTTTAATAAATGAAAATTTTATGTGTATTTAAAGTTGCTGTTAATGATTTTTTTTCATGAAAATTTGTCTGTTTCGAACTTAAAGTGTCTGTTAAATATGTCTAAATGAAGCTATCGTAAAATACACGCTCTATCACATCCCCAAAGGTTTTGAATACATGCATGCGAAATTTCATGAAATTTTGTGGAATTGATTTTGAGATATTATGTCTTCTGGGAATCAATCACAGTAAAATATTCATTCCTCAGAAAATGCTTTTATATATTTTCTTATAAATTAGTTCATCCAAATGCGCTGAAAACAGGTGTAGTTTTCATGCTTTTTTAATAGAAATACCAAAAATAAGCAAATTAAGGCTGAGTAGATAGAGATTTAATATAACATCCATTATTTTGTAGAATTATGTAAAAATAAAATAAATTACTCATTTTCGCTTTTAAAAAACCATTCTTTTTTATTTACTTTTTATTTGTTGTGTATTATTGAAACTACTATTTCAATAGTTCTATCTTATATACAGTGGTCGCAAAATTGTAGACACTTTTGGAAAACGTTATGCTTTCTAACTTTGTATGCTTCAAAAAATTGTTATATTTCACAAAATTTGAAGCCTTGCATATCATTTTAAAGAGAATTCAGTGCTGATTTCAATACAAAAAGCAAAATTCAAATATTTTCAATGCAAAAGTTATTCTTAATTTAATCTCAATAAAAACACAGTGATGAAGTGGATTATAATTTCTATCTTTCCTGACAAATCACTGCTCTTGTTCTAGGAACCAATCAAATGTTAATAACTGCAAACTGAAATGTTTGAAGTTAAAACAAATCATTATTGTGTGTTTTTCTGTAGAAGGAAGACTGTTTATGTAATCAAATTGTAAGTTAGATATTTTGTTAAACTTTTTAATGTTTAGTAGGAATTTTTTTTTAATATTTCTAATATTTAGTCAAGAAGCAATGACATCAAATAAAAGAATATATTGGACACCTAGAAAGTGAACTAAGATTATTGTATCAAAAGAATTATCTTTCCTATGCTGAAATTGCAAGACAGATGGGTGGTTCAGTGATTCATCTAGAATCCGAAAGTTTTGTTTACGATATCAGGAGACAAATTCAATAAAAACAAAGCATGGAAAGGCCAAGAATGGTGAACCACATTTTTTGAAGACAGAAGAATAAAAATACTATGTCTCCAAGGCAGAAGAATGTCATCCGAAGTCAATTGAATGATGCTGGCGTTTTTGTCAGTTCCAAAACAATCAAGAGAAGATTAAATGTTGGCCTAAGAGGCAGAATTCCTCAAAAAAATCCTTACCTCAATTTGCAGCAGCGTATAAAAAGATTACAGTGGGAAAAGAAATGTATCAATGGCCGGATGATCAGTGGTCACAAATTTTACGGAGTGATGAAACAAAGATAATGTTATTCAGTAATGATGTCGAAAATATGTAAGAAAGAATTGGCGAAGAGCTATATCCTACTATGAAGAACTCAGTTTATGAATTGGTCAAGCATGTCAGCAGACGGTATTGGTCTTTTTTATGTTATCAATGGGACATTAAATGCTACAAAATACATTGAGACTATTCTAGAGCCAAACCTTGCACCTTCCATAAATTATCTTTTTTTTTTTCCAACAACGCATCATTTATTTTTCAGCAGCATTCAGTTCCTTGCTACACAGCAAAAATATCGAATGAGGGGTTTAGTATAAAGAGCATTGAATTGTTATCATGGTCAGGAAACAGTCCTGATCTCAAAAATATTGACAACCTATTTCACCGTTTGAAAACTCTTGTACATCAAATAAAAGAGAATTAATTGAGACTATAATTGTTTCCTGGCATCGTGCAATAGAGAAAGAAGAGCTAAAATCCATCAGCTCAATGAAACATCTGTGTGACGCTCTAATAAGAAAATAAAGGCTACCCTACTGAGTACTGATAACTCAGTGCAGTCATCAGAATCTAATTTATCTCAATAATTATTGCCGCTCAACTTTTTTGTATTGCAAACATTTGAATTTTGCTTTTGGTATTGAATTCAGCATTAAATTCTCTTTAAAATGATATGCAAGAGTTTGCATTTTGTGAAACGTTACATTTTCAATAAGCATACAAAGTTAAAAAACTTAAAAATTTTCAAAAGTGTCCACGATTTTGGCCACCACCGTATATTGAAAATAAAGTACGTTTTAGAATCTACGAAGTTTACTTTATTTTCAGATCATAAAAAAAAATTCAAATTTTTCTGGAAAAAGCATTTTTACAGTTTAGTCGGATACCTTAAACAGCAAATATCGTGTATTCGTTTCATATTAAAAATAGGAAAGAGACATATAGGACACTCTAATCCAATAATGCTTTCAGGCCTAATGAATCAAACATACGGCTTTTATAAATTTGATAATGTTTTTAAATAAGCATTATTCTATAAATTGTGTGATGTAAAACTCGTCACACACTGAATGCAATAACTGATGCAATCAAGACAGAAGAAAACTAGACTTATAAAATATATCTAAAGCAATTGTGCTCTACTATTGTTTAAAATTAAATATTTGGATATTTATCTTTTCTCTGTCAAATTTTAAAACGCAGAAAATTAAATTCGAGATAAGCTTGTTAAAAAATTCAATTCAATTTAGGGACAAATTACAGAATATTGCAAGATATATAAATAATCTCATATTCGACTTTTCAATTTTTACAAGTATTTTTTAATTGCATCCCACAAAATAAAAAATGATTCACTCTTATTAAATATTACAACAAACACAATATAAAACAATTTTAAATATTATCTTTATTATTTTTATGCCTAGGATAGAATATTATTTTGTTCTATACTAAATGTCACATAAAATATTTTTTTTTCTTATTTTTAAACATTCTAATGTTAACGCTTTATGATACTCAATTGAAACTGAAACCAGAAAATAATATAATTAATTAGTTTAGAGTTTATGAATATATTCAATACATGTAATGTATTTCATATATGTAATATTTTAACACGATAATATTTACATTCGGAATATACTCTCAGTAAATTATATGATGCAAAATTCTTTCAAAAAGTTTTGCTGGGTAGATGGTTGGACCTAGTACTTCAAAGTAAGCTTGCAGAGCCATCTGATTATCATTTCATTGTAAGAAATCAATTTTACTATGCTACAAAAATCAAATATTAGATTTCTCGTGCTAAAAATGTTGTTACCGAAATTTTTTTTCTCTAATTTTTGTATCAATTTAAAACCAATTTATTTTACAATATTTTTCATTATTTTGGTTATTATGTTTATACAACTGAGACTTCTGTAAATAATTTTGTATATGAAAGAATATTTTCATATGTCAATCCATGCTATTGTTTCTATAATCTCTGTCATTCTGTACTAATAATAAGGATGAATATGTACCGACTATTTGACCGCCAGCTACCAAATTTAACACATATATACATAGGTGGGAGGGAATGCGAATCACGGGGATGGTTAAAAGTTTAATTATACTTTTAATTAAAAGTATAGCTGAACTTTGCATTTTTTATGCCATAACCTTCAGACATTATTGCATAAAAATTAATTTTACATGATTTCAAAATTTTAAAAAATATCTTTTTAATGATGAGATTGAAGAGTTCCAAAATTTTGGCATTCAACGAATTTTTTTTTTGTCTAAGTTCTCACAATATATTTCACTGTTCTGAAATTCAAATTGTTTTCATTGATTTATCAAATATTTCACCGCTTGATTTTCTTCCATTATTGAAAGTTTAATAAAGGAGAATCTGTTTAATATCTGTGTAATTTACAAAATGGATTTAAAAAAAGAGAGAGAAGTTACAAAACCATTGAATTTAGAAGACAGAAGAACCTGACATTAACGTTTTTAATAGCATGATGATGTTATAGAAGGGGTCTCCTCCATTAAAACTATTCACACACACAATAAACACAGCTTGAATAAGGCGATTAAAATTACTTTAATTTCTGTCATTTTGGCGGAATCATGGATATGATATTTTATTTAGACCTATTTAACTGAAATTAAATGGAAACAATATCCCTGAAAATCTTGGAGCTACAAACCTTTAGATCGAAATAATTTTGTTAAGAAATAATATAAAAATTAAAATGAAATCTACGATTGAAAATTTCAAGTTGTCATGTTAGAGAATTACTATTTTTTAAGTCATTATCTGTCCTAATTAATTTAAGTCTTTAACCAGTTTAAACCGGTTTGAAACAATCACGAGAATTCTCTATCGGTTTCTATACCCAAATATTATATATATAATGATAATTTTTTTAAACTTCCATTTTCAATTTTTCTAGCTGGCAAACAAAGTTTTGGAGCTCGACCGATTTTGAGATGAAATAGCAGCTATAATGTCATAGTTCTACGTCGCCCTTCTAAAAACGCATCTGCTGTCAAAGAAGCATACGTAATAATAAAGCAATACCGGAAAAAGAAGATAAAAAATTTATGAGATTAAAAGATGATGAAAATTGCCATTTATGTTTCACTCATTGCCTACGCGATTTATAGCTTCAATATTCCTTGCCTACGTGATTTCAAGCTTCAGAACCCCCTAACCAAAACAACATCACGTTCTCACATGATAGCAGACAAAACGGGCTTTAAATATTGTTATTATATTAGTGATATTTCGAGTGGATGAGTGATATTTCAGGTGTCGTCCTAGTCATCTGGCCACGATTCAAAATTATGAGGCCCGTCTCAAAATAGCACTAGTGTTACTTTAGAACGGGATGTTAATATAATTAAACTAAACCGTGGAACGGCTATATATTCCCAAGATATTAAGGAAATTTCCTTATCGCATTGACTTTTATGAACATGCCAGACGGAAAGTTTCTACATATTTACTCCGATGAAAATCTATGTCACACAAAACCTATCAAAAATTTACACATTGTTGTGAATTTACAACGTGGCTTCATTGCGTATTAAGTACCCTCATAAGATAAGTTTAAAAGAAATAATGATGGATTGCAGAATGGATCATTATTCAGTGGTTTCCGGTCTTGGCGATAAAAATAAAGAATCCTGAATATTTTAGAATTTTGCCGATTTCTCCAAAAAAAATTCGATTTCCATAGTTTGTTCTATAAGCTTCCTTTTCATGTCTTGTAAACTATAAAACCCGATGGACAAAGCTGATAGGAGTCAATCAGACCAGTTGAGCTCAAGTGAATAATTGAGAGAATTCTCTCTGTCGACTTTGCGCTATTGCAGTTGCTTAATATCAATTTTCTGGTTGTATGTTACTGTATATTGCAAATAATGTTCTTGTATACACTTCAGTTGTGTTTTGCTATGGTATTTAGTGTCTCCGTGTAGAATAATGCATCTTTTCCAGTTATTGAATTTTGTTAGACGTTTTTTACATTACATTAAACGGTTACATTTTTTGATATTTTAAAAATATTATCTGTCAAAATAACAATATTTACTTGTATTGTAGTTTACAATATAAAATATGCTAACTTTATGAACATTTTTACGGAAATTCCTCCACTAAGTTCGTAAAGTCAGCTGGTTCACTTGTAGTGGGTGTCTAGTGTAACACAATCAACAGGCCTTAGTAACGAACGATGACTTTAACAGGTAGAAATGAATTCACAGACGAACACACCCAATACATAGCAGCACACTACAACGAACAGTAGCCCACAAGTAGTAATCAATAGTAATAACAACCACAGCACACAAAGCGGCCAGACAGAATTCAGCAGGAGGAAGGAATCTTCATAACCACTCTCTACGGTCTCTCCAAATGAAGACTATACTACACGATTCCATTCTGCTTCTATAATAAACTCCAGGATTCGGCACACAGCTCAATTCACCAATCGCATGAGCACCAATCAATGCTTCTCTTCGCTGGACTGATCCAACTAACTCACCGTTGACTCGCAATGCGATTCTAAACCTCTAGACAAGTCTCTGTACCACTTTCTTCAGCTACTCTCCAGAGCAGGGCAGAGAAGGTTGTAGAACAATCAAGCATATATCAGCTCCTATGGCTTCTATCACCGAAATTCTTGAAGATTTCAGTATTATCTATTGTGTTGCCAAATTCGCCGCCAAATGATCACAAAGTTTGTCGACAATCCTGGGGGTCACTGATCCGGCATCCCCTCAGCATCCAATAAAGCTGATCGTAAAACGA
Organism: Argiope aurantia; assembly: GCA_026543865.1. Lineage (NCBI taxonomy): Eukaryota > Metazoa > Arthropoda > Arachnida > Araneae > Araneidae > Argiope > Argiope aurantia. The sequence goes on along the minus strand of JAPMOR010080445.1, from coordinate 826,629 downwards.
TGTTCCTTACGATGAAACTATTCGTGCTGGGAAACAGAATTGCAGATTCGTAACTTTATATATGATGCTTTATCCATGTTAACTTGAAAACAAGACAACTAAAGTTGGATCATAAGGAAGGTGAAAACCTCGGATTAGATCACGGATCGGTCACTTACCTCAAAAAGGGGGAAATGGAGTTTGAAATTTTCATTTCCTTAAGACTCTTTAAATATTGAAAATAGAATGATTGTTGAAATTAGACATAGTTGCATCATCATAGCTCACAGCGGTTATTTTTTAATGATTTTCATTGCTACCCCTTTTTATTGATGATGATGTCGTATCCGCATTACAGCGGAAAGGGGGGGGGTGCAGTAGCTTTTAAGGGTGAAGACACCCCAGCACCCGAGGGCAGAAGTTGACTTCTAACTCATATGAAGATGACACACACACACTCACTTGCACAACCTCCTTTTAAAGCGGAGCACTTTCACACACCTTACAGATACGACACAGGGGGAGAACAACGATGCTGGAACCGGAACTCGAATCCGGGACGCCCAAATCACGGGGAAAGCGCACTATCCCTAGACCAGGACTCTGGGACCACTTTACTAGTTAAAACTACTCAAATTAGCTCTATAATGGTTTCATCACTGCTCAAAACATTTATTTTAATAGTTTTTCATAGCTATTATCTCCTAGAAGTTAAGAGTCGATAATCCTGCTTATATAAGAAGAACCCATAGAGTCAATAGCTCGATACTCGGGAAAATCGTAACATTCCATAATAATTATTTTAAAATTTTATTGTTTGAAGATAAAAGCAGGCATCACGTTAAAAGTGACGGGATTTGAAGTAAGAATAGTGATGATTTGAAATATCAAAATACGACCAGAAAAGGGAAATAAGCATCAGAAGCGTGGAAGAAATTCAGTTTATGATAGTGATGTAATTATTTCTTCAATTCAGCAGTTTACAACATATTACATAAAATGCATCTAAATGAAGTATGTAAAAAAAACATCAATCCGTGAGAGATAGCTCAGAAAACACGAGTAAACTCGTGATCCGTTCCTAATCACATAAGCATGTGAGCAAGGGCACTAATCACATGATAAGTGCCCTTCTTAGGGCCTTCGTTAGAGATGATAATCGCTCATTTTTGAATATCGTGAGACCTAGAATAATTTTCGAACATATGGCAATTAACTCTCCCTCGAGTGTTTAGTTGAGTAGTTATATTAACGTCCTGTTTTAAAGCAACATTGAGGCTATCTTGGGATGGGCCTCCTAATTTTGAACCACAATCAGATGATGAGGACAACACAAGAGCTGATACCCTCCCTCTCAAAACTTTCACACCACATCAGCGGCAGGAGGTTTGGCCATGACGGATTTAATGTGCACCAAACCCACTTACACGACGGTTATTCAGTGGAATCGGGTCTCGAACCCGAAACACTCCGTTTCCGAAACCGAGATTGTACCACCAGGACACAACAGCCCACCTCTGCCTCGATTGAGGACTTTAATTATTCCTCAATCTTCCTCACGTACTCTTGACAATCACCAACAAATTCAATCTCGAACAAATGAATTTTAAATTTGAATTTAGAAGATCCTTATAATTTATGGTCCTTATCCTTACGGTTGCTTTGTGGTACCTTCAAGGAAGGAACTAACATTGGTTAGGCACATCATAACATCTCCACCTGATGAATTCATCCACTACGTCGCATTCTTTGATCCATTTGCTAAGGCCTTTCTCATTTTGTTCTCGGAAGATTGATACCTTTCTCATTTATTGGCTGGTAGGTGACACCGCAATTGGCTTCACTCGTTCCACCATTTGTGTTTTTTTTCTAGGCTTAGGTAAATACAGTCAAAATCAAAAAGTAATACTTCTAACCTCTATTAATAACTGTATCTAATTAATATGCACAACGGTAGGGTCGCCAAATTAGGATTCGTTTCAAGTAATAACTCGCCAAATGTGACAAACCATAAAATTATGAAAATCAATTGCAACCTTGCAAAATTGAATTGAAGTTGAAATTCAAATATTTCTCAAACGAAAATTCGATGTTTGCATTTAAATAAAATGGCGCCTGTTTGGTGGAAATTTCGAGCATTTCGCGAGCTTCATGACGAAATGGTTTCATAATTAGGGATTGCAATATCGGACCAAAATTTCAATACCGGTATTCGGTATTTTTTAGATCTTAATACCGGGATAGTCAACCATCTAACTCTCCGACCCGCCCGAAGGCACACAGATTTAAACCATAGAACTGATTGACCGGACCGCCAATTGGCGGGAACTGTGGTTGAGTTCTAAGGGCCATCACCGGCCACGGTTCAACCCTTACCGAAGGAAGTATGTCCCGTCATCGATGGGAGGAGTTAGATCCCCCACCTATTAGTGTTCCCTCCAGGGTGGCGAGATCCAACCACCATGCCGGAAGCATCTCATCCTCATTTCGAGGTGCCCCCTGGGGGGTTTAATACCGGGATACCGGTATTAGAAATTTTAGAAAAAGAAAGAAAACTCAAATGGCAAATAAAACTTTGTTTTAATTGCCAGTTTTAATAGAGAGTGTAAATATCACCAAAAAAAAATAATTTGTGACTTATAAATTATAACAGTATATAAAGAATCACAAAAAAAAGTAAAGAAACATCGTATTTATTTAAATCACAAAAAAAGTGTAAATATCAGTATTCGGTCTGTGGTACTATTACAAATTTTTGAAATGTGGTCTTAAAAACCATAATGCATCAATTGTACTGTCATTAAGCCTGGAACGTAATTGTGCAAAAATTACCAGCTGTCGAAAACGCTCTTTCAGCATCTACGCTAGTTGGTGGTACTGTTAGCAATGCGTGATATGCTTTTTCCAAGTACGAATATTTACCTCTAAATCCCTCATTTACAAATAAATAGATTTCTCGTGGGATGGTTTTGGATATAGCTAATTTCTGTATTGTATTTTGGTTCGTTGAATTTTTCTTATTTATCGCCAAATCTAAATTTTGTTCAAGAGAATTCCTTTTCACTATCGACATTAATCATAATCTTCGATAACTGAACCGAATTCTTCTGCATGTGGATAGGTTTGTGGGTAAAAAAATTTATGAAAATTGACTATGAACTTAATCAGATTTGAATTGGTTATTTGCTTTTCTTTTTCATTTTTAAAATCATTATAATTATGTAAATACCATAAGATTTTCTATTTCGGTATGCCTTTCATCTGTGCGATTTTCCAATGTAATATATAATTCTTCAGATAGTAATGTGTGCTCCTCTTGCAGTGACTGCAATATGAAATTTATTGTTGCATTAGCTATTAATAAATTAGAATCTCTCCGACATAATGCCTCAATAGTCAATTTTATTGGAAGTAGAGCTGCTACAGTTCCGGATATTAAGTCGAATTCACTATCTGAAGAATTAATTTACAGGTTTAAGTCGATTATTGCTTTTCGGATTGGATTTCTCAGTTTCAAAAATCGTTCCATCATTAGGAGTAAACTGTTCTAACGTGGTTTAGAATCTAATATTAACATATATTCTGTTTTATTTTCAGTTAGTATATATTTTATTAATATGTGTTTTTTATAGGGGAACGTTTAAATATCTTAACGATTTTTCGAACTTTATAAATTATAGGAAGCAATTCTTGATGGGTTAATATTTCATCCTCATTATCAATATCTTCTTCAACAATTACATTGTCATTGTCTTCATTGTCAAGATCACTCTCACTCTCTTCAAAGTCGGAATCTGAAATTTCTATATACAGAGTATTCGGATTCTTCTGCTTTTTATTTTTTGGTATAATACATCTATTACTCCTAATTGAATTCCATGAGCATAGCACAATTGCTGATTTGCACCAATCAACTTTCCAACTTTATTCATAACGGTTGCTCCATCCGTCATTATGGATACATTATCTTCTTTCAGGGATAATCCATGTTTGCTAATTTAGATCTAAGCCATTAATTAGGAAATTAATTTTGCCCATTGGGGAAAAAAACGTATACTATTTTGCTATGTTGGCGATCTCTGAACTTATAGTGGAGACAATTTTAAACATTTCTAGAAAATACCGAAAAAACGGTATTTAAACTTGTGAATACCGGTATTACAAAATTGTACAAATGGCTCAAAATATCGGTATTCGGTATCCCGGTATACCGCTATTGCAATCCCTAATAATAATAGAATCTAACATAGGATTAAACGAAACCATTTTGGAAAGATAATAACGGCCCACATAATAATCTACGATTGAATTTCTGTCCAGTGCATATGCTAAACTTGTCGCAAAGATGCAAGGAATTGTAGAACACAATTTGCCAATACAAATTTATAAATCCGCAACAAATTTTAATACAAATGGAGAACTTTCCCACATTTTATAGTGTTCAGCCTTCATACATGAAAAAAAAATTGAAAATAATTCTTATAGAACTGCATAGAAAAGTTTAGAAATCCATAATTAAAGTTATTTCATAATTAAAACTCCAGTACTAGAGTTAATGGGACAAAGATTTGATGTACGGATAGACAGATGAAACTTTTACAACAGAATCTATTGTAGAATTTTAACTGTAATTTGTTTTTAAATCTTCTCTGTATGGCAAAATGCATATTTTGTTTTTAGCTTATCATGAATGATTATTGAAAGTAACAAATTCAATTATATATTTTACACGATCGTCTGAAAATTTAATAATAATCTTCAGTTAAAAATTACTTTCTAGAACAATTTGAGTTTAGGAATGTTCTAAGAATTACTGATAATTAAACAACACCAAGAATAAAATAGTTTCTAATAGACAGCAACTGTTCATAAAAAAGAAGACAAAATTAAATGATTATTCGCCGAGAATATTTGTTATAGTTAATTTCAGCCAAAACCATTAGATATAACTTCATGTTCTCGATTCCGTAAAATTGTCGAACATTAAATTCGTGTTATTTTAACTGTGCTACATATTCTCTATACATTTAATACAAGAAAATTTTTTAAAGGTGGATAATTCTATGATATCATAGTTCTATTAAAAACATAAATACCTAGTCAATCCATCTACTAATTTTGCCACTATTATAACCTCATTTTTTTTATTCGTCACGTAAACTACATGAATATTAAATTTGATATTCTTCTTTAGCTTTCAACAATGGAAGAAAATCACGCGACTCAATATTTTATGAAAGAATGAAAATTATTTGAATTTCGGAACGATAATATTTTTAAAAAAAATTGTTAAAATTAAGGAAAAATTTGCACGACTATTAAATTGGTATCATTAAAAATACTTTTTTTTTTGTATTTTGAAACAAAGGAAAGCCTATGTTATGCAATAATATTTTACGAAGTTATCGCGAAATAATAATAGACAGTAAATGTTCAAGAAAAAAAAAGAGGGGAATAAAATAATGCAATGATTATAAAGTATGACTACGTTCACAATGATTTTTATGAAAAACGTTCTAAAATAGTTATATTTTTGAATATTGGCATAGAAAAATGGAAAAAAAAACATGTAAGAATCCTAAATATACCAATTAAATGGCAAACATTTATTAAAAATTGAAAAAAGGTGCTTTTTGGCTAAAAAGAGGCATGGAACAAATATCTTTTAGTTTCAAGGTTTATCAAATGATTTGCTTCAAATTTTACAGACAGATTAAGAAATATATTATTTAATTCCTGTATTTTCTATCCTTACTAAAATACTGTAATTCAATTGATAAATAACTCAAAATTTAAAATTTTTTTCACATTAAGAAGCACTAAAACCACATAAAATGTTCATAAATGAATAGATTGCTTATTCTCTAGTTCATTGTGAACATATGAACCTGCAGAACATATTGAGAAATTATTATACCAAATTCGAATAAAAGATATGCTTCAAATTTTAATTCATGAGATTTTTTTGCAAGAAAATTCTTTCACAGTTTAAATTTTGAGAAAATAGTATCTCTAGAGATAGTTTAGTAATATTAACGTCCCATTTTAAGGCAACATCCTACAGCTACCTTGGGATAGACCTTGTAATTTTGAACTGCCATCAGATGATGAGGACGACACATGAGCTGGCACCCCCTTTGCAACCATCAACACTACACCAGAGGGAGGACGTTTGGTCACGACGGATTTAACGTGCATCATAGTATCTAGAGAAATATCATTAAAAGGCATGTAAATGCAAAAGTAAAAATCAGTGTAATTTCCTAAAAAGAAACTTCGAAACAAAATTCTAAAGGCTTTATAAAGAAACCTGTTCAAACATAGTATACAGGCGCAATACATAAAATTTCGTGTTAAATTTGAAGTGATGGGGGGGGGGGGGATTGGACGAATTATGAATTTTAATCTCTTCCTATTGACTTATAAGATAGAAATTTCTTTCTATATCTGAAAGTTTGAGTCAAAATTCCATTTATCTTGAATGCAGGCTTTTTACCTACTCATATATGAAGTATACAAAGCGAAAGAATTGTAATCCTCAAAAAAAAATTAAGCTCTAGATTTTGACGCATTTCTACGTTTCTAATTTCTCCGAGTTCGAAAAACATATTTTGGGCCTTATTTTTCTCTGAGAAAACTCACAAATGCTTTGAAATAGAAGTTTAAAATTTGATGTAGGTCCCTACGCCAAATTTGCAGATTTCTATCACGCTATGAATTAAATCCGTTCTAATTGGAAGTCTTGTTGCCCGGTTACTCGATTATAATTTAAAAAGATAACTATGAAACAAAGACATCTAGATAAATAAAATTTGATACACATATTTAGTATCAAAAACGTAGATATGTATCAAATTTGGAAATAAATCCATCTAATGGTTGACGGTCTGCAGATTTGTACTTTCACAAGCAAATAAGATAATTCAGAAACGATATGACTTAAACATATGAACTTGGTACCGAATTTTGTAACTACAATTATAATTCTTTGTCTAATTTTGGTTTTAATCGTGGGGGAAGGCATCCAGACGGTATACACATCCGGTTTTCTAGTGCTTGATGTATAAATAGCATCGTATCAATGAATCTCCAAAATAATCTCCTAAAATAATCACACTCTAATAACCTCTTTCATAATTAATTATCGCCAGTGGCATATGAACTGCTACATTATTACAGAGTTTGCAGGAAACTTTTGTTGCGACCACTCTCGCTGGTATAACAACGGAACTCAAGGAGTTCATCGTCAGAGATCGCGCGTTAAAAGGCTCTTTTGTTACTATTGTTCACCAATGCAATACGTTTAATAATACACGAGCACATATATAAGAAAGTACACGTGAAAGTTTCGGAGAAACTACTCCTGTCTGTTTAAGTTGTCGTTCTCATTTATACAGAGATAGAAAACGTCGATCGTCTTATTTGACGAAGTATTTAGTCTAAAATTATTCTTAGACAACAGTTTTAATGTAAAGATCGTTTACTGAAATCCCCCCTCAAGATTTACACGTTTTTTAATTACATTTTCCTACACGCTTAACTTTTGGCACAAATCTATCCATGGTAAATTCAGCATATTTAGCCTATTAGATCTTTGAATTACCGCGTCAAATGCACAAATGACAGACATATCTCTTGATCCATTTCATCCAAATTTCTATAGAAATCTAGAATTTTAATTTGAAAGCGGCAAAGCAACTTTCATGCGACAGTTCGTAGCATTATTGACTAAGAGTATAGATGGGTTTGCACTCGGCCAGTTATAAGACGGTCAGTAGGCAGCGCATGCGTAGAAAGGCTGAAAAACGCTGCTCGATCGTTCCATGGCAAGTACTTGTCCCGACGGGACAACAACATGCCACTATATTGTATTTTTTTTTTTTTTTTACACCGCATGCGTTTGTAGAATTTGGCGGGGCATTTTTTTTTTCAGAGGGAAAATATTTATCACTTATCTTAGATTAATTCCGACATTTTTTGCTCTTTGTTCTTTCTGATGCGAAGTTGTGTGTGTGTGTGTGTGTGTGTGTGTGTGTGTGTGTGTGTGTGTGT